>VMKM01002133.1:0-87057 GCA_008360985.2 Macquaria ambigua | reverse complement strand
ACCAGTTGATGGAAATGTGCCTAATTCGCATTTCTTTTTCGCGACGGCTAGTGTCATACGGTAAATCATCTTAATACACACGTTTGTGCGATTAATTCACATGTCAATATATTTTTTTGAACTGTTTTTGTAATGAGTACTTTCACACAGAACACAAATATTACGCAGTGAAAAAGAGACATAATTTATTTTTTGGAACAAGGTCAATTTTTATGAGCTTTAGCACGGCAAACAAAGGCATGAAACATTCACAAATACAGGAGGCACTCTTTAGCTTTTTACCTGCAGGGCACTGCAGTAACATAAGACACTGGAGCATACATATTGAAGCACACAGGCTTTATATGAGAGCTCCAGTGTCGTCTATTTTTTTTCTGAAGAATGAGTTGGCGCGAATCTATCTATCTATCTATCTATCTATCTATCTATCTATCTATCTATCTATCTATCTATCTATCTATCGCAAATTCGCATTGCTGCCAGTATGAACAGTTTTGATGTGAAATATTCACAGGCCACTGACTGCCACAGTACACAGAGTGATTTTCTGTGTTCAATTTTCTTATTCCAAACCATGAGAGGACTGAACTTGGAAGTGTTCATGTATTTTGACAGCATGTGTGAGCATTATTTGCTTCTGATAATCTTTATACACACACAATTGTGAGTCATGCATTTGAGTTTGATGTTTTGCTGCAAACCGAGCATCATGAGTAAAGAGGTTTCCTCGTTGGCAACGTTAGAATCAAGGACTGTGTTCAAGTTCGAGACAAGTCCTAAAGTTGTATGTGAAGGCACAAATGAACAGTAACATTTAGCAGGTGAAAGCAGCCCCATTAATAACACATAGTGGCTGCAGGATATTGTGGAAAAGTACTTAAGTGTGGAGTAAGTATAACTGCAGGCATTTTCCCACTTTCTTTAGACTTTGATTGATGCTTTGCCATCCGACAGCAGAGCACATGCGAGTGGCCTTTACCCCGTCAAACCCAGCCCATTTCTCAACACCTCCTCTCTGACCGCTGCAGCCACAACACACATCTGTCATGTAGACTAGGAGGGAATCGTAACTTCAGGCTCTGCATGGTATGGCAATTTGATCTCAGACAAAAAAAAGGAGGTGATGATAAGCAGGTTTGACAATATTTAGAAGAAAAAAGAATAACTGAGTTTCTTTTTTCCTAGAAGAAGGAACATCACCACAGTGTTAAATTCCTCCAGCAGCAGTAGATATCCACAGGGAGATCTCTGGAAGCCGCGAGCGAGGGAACAACACCCCTCGTGTTCAATACCGTCCCTATGATCTGCCACTGTTTACCTTTCTGATCCATTAATCACACAGCGGCTGCAGCAGTTTAACACGTGACCCAACACTCACCTCAGCACACATACAGGCACATATTTACACTATACACTTGGACGACATCAACCAGTGGTAGAGAAGTGTAGACCAGTTTCCATGGTGAAAACGCTACAACTAGAATACTGTATTAATGTAACCCCAATGCACACCTACACCTTGTTTTGAAAATAGGAGAAATGTAACTAAGATTTTAGGTAAATGGTTAGGGATTACCAAATGGCATCGATATCCAATAGTCTTGCTCACTAAAGAGCAAATCAGATTAGCTTTCTGCCAGAAGGCCTTTCTAACATGTGGGTAACGGCCGCGGTTGCAATTGTTACGGTGAACACCGCACTAAAAGTAAAAGCACGTTCATTTGTATTTATTTTTAATAAAATTGAAGTCAAGTGAGCAAACAAGCCGGCAGATATTTTGGCGGGCGACAATCGCGGTCAAATGTTACAGGTAATGCTCCACCCGGTTGCAATTTGCCATTAAAAAGAAAACGAAGAAGAAGAGGCGTTCAGATGTTGCGATCGTCATTCACGATGCACAATGGCAGTGTTTGATTTGAGACAACACTACTCTTTCAAACTTCACTCACAACGCAAGTAAGTACATAGTGCACACAGTGTACTACATGGAAGTGTACCAGCAGAAGTATCCGAACTGGGACACAGTATGAGATTTCTTCCTCCACCCAAATACCACTAAGCCAAAGACAATTGTTGTTGTTCTACAGTATTGACATACTACTTTTAAAAAAGTCAACAGCAACTATTATTTATCTATCTCCAGATTCACTGTCTCCAAGGATGCATTGTAAACTGGGCAAAGCAGACCCTAATGGCCTCAGGTTCACTGTGTGGTAATGTTATTATTGTGAATCTGTTTAGGAATATGCAGAACTAAAGCAGAATATAAACTGAAATAACAAGGTCCTTAAGGTGGTTGCTACATTTTTACCTCTACAAGATAGAGCCTTTACCTGAGGCTCTATCTTGTTCATTTTTGCACCTACTTAGTGGGTTTGAGTGTTGCTGTGATGTTTTCATTGGGCGGACTCTTATTTTTCAGTAGAAAGTACCATACAACTAGGGATATAAATATATACACAAATATATTATGTTTTTTTTTGTTATTTAGGTGAACTGTTTCTTTCAATAGGAAACCACGTTATCACTTATTTCTATGAATAAAAGGTGATTTAATGTGGGTTTACAGATCACTCCATGCCTGTAACTGTAATATTTTCAGTTAAGATGAGGAAGTCAACAAGCTCAAGAGTCGGGACACGATCTCATACTCCATGTCCTGTGTGAATCTCTGGACACTTCATCACCTCCACAGAGCTGTTTGTTCTTCTGCTCTCTGCTGACATTGTTCGTACTGTAGGTGTTTAACAGGGTCACTGTTTCCCGGCAACAGCTCGTTCTGCATCCCAAGCTGTGCCTGTAAGCCGGCAGCGGGTCTGACAGGAAGACGGTGCCGACTAATGAGACTGGATGCATGGGCGAGCATCACCCGGGGCCAGCCAAATTAATCATTTCCATTCAGGGCAGCCGGGCCTTTGTACACAGCCGATGGCTAATAAACTCTCGGTTGGAGGCATTTTGACTTTATCAATGACTTTTGGAGCCAGTCTCAACTGAGAGGGAGTGTTTGTTGGTACAACACACACATTATTAAACGCCGTTGGCCTTTTGGAGGGGACAAAGAGATCCAAAGTCACGGTGATGTCTGGTTGGCACTCTCCCATCTGAGGTCATGGTCTGAATTCCCCTCATATTGCACAGGCACACTGTCCAAGCCCCTTGAGAAAACAGGACAGAGCCATCCACCAGTCACTCAGTTAGGTTTATCCAGCCCTGATACGGATCAACGACTGTCAAGAAAATGTCCATTTTTTTCTCTCCTCCTGCGGTGCACCGGCTGCTCTCGAGATGTGGACGGGCCTGCACTTTCCCAAAGACTTTCCCCCATCGCACCCCTAATTAGGTAGGAACTTTCCGTGCTCATAAACGCCAGTGCGACCATCAAATGGAGGAATGCTCGGAAACAGAGAGGAAAGCTCCAGGAATCACAATCTCCAGGCTGACGGAAGCCTCACGGATTACTATTTACAGTGTCACAGGCCTGGGAAGTCAGGGAGGAGTGGAAAAATGAAATGAGTTTAGAGTGATGGAATATCTCGTAGAATGTCTGGCCAGACCGCTCAAACATTGCATATAATAACTTACAGCAACCACCAAACAGCTATACATTTTCATACTGGGGCTTTCTGGACTTTGGAACAAAGGAGTCGGTGTCTAGAGGCGAGCGGTTGATGCATGACGGAACATAAGAGATGTCAGAAGGTCTTGCCCTGGAGCTTTCAAGCGTCCTGTTAAAATGTGATCATAATATGACGCATGAACGCATCCTCAGCATGAATTCCTCTTTTCAACATGGTTTACATTGTTTTATTTTTGATCAAAGATATCACTCATCTGAGACACATGTACGTAAGTGTAAAAGGCCAAACTTACTCAAGAGCATCTCAACAGTAGCTACTCAGGGAGAGGTGAGTGTCCCTCATTCCTTTTCACCATCCACATTTTCATAGCTGGACCTAGACCTTGTTCAAATATTGATTCCTATTATTTATAATCGTGCAGAGCAAAGCAGAGCTTTCCTACTGAGAAAATAACCACTTTGGTCTTAAACACACTTTAATGGAGCAATTGCTTTGGCCTTCAAAAACTATGATAAATATCCTTTTGGAAAATGAGAAACACAGAATCCATTGTGAGTGGAAGTGAAATGGCTCTTGCAGCCAGGCTGGGAGAAAACAGAGGCAGTGCTGGTGTTAAATTAGCTAATAGTTCTTCTAGTGAAAAATTGAAGCAGCACAATGTCTTGCTTCCAGGTTGAATGTAGCCAAAAGTACAGATTAGCCAAGTCCAAAATTCAGTGTAGTCACTAAAACCTTTTAGAAAGCATGGTTTGTATAGTGAGAAATGTATGCACATATATAATTAACAGAATTAACAAACAGTTTGACATTTTGGAAAACACACTTGTTCACTTTCTTTCCCAGAATAAGATAATTTGACTGATACCAGTCTCCTGTCTCTGAGTTAATAAATTAATAAAGAAATTAGCCTAGCCTAGCTTAGCTTAAAGATTGGAAACAAGGGGAGACAGCTAGCCTCTCCACCCACCAGCACCTCTAAAACTCACCAATTAACATGTTGTATCTTGTTTGTTTAATCCATACACATGATAATGTGAAAATGACTATTTGTAGTTACATGTTATTTAAAGAGATGCTGCTAGCTTCCCCCCTGCAGAGCAAGCTTCTCATTTAACTCTCAGCAAGAAAGCGAGTAAACGTATTTCCCAAAATGTCCAACTATTCTATTTCTTCTGTTTTGTCACTTTTGGTTTGAAAAACGGGGAACTTGCTTTAAATTCACAAGGACGTTTCTCTTTAAACTTCCTGATTTTATACCTCCCTCCTTGTTTACAAAACATTGTCTCCTTGTGAATTAGCTTATTAGCCGTTAGCCATTAGCCACTGGACATCTTGCTGGTGTTGCTGGTTATTGCAATTCTCCTCTCTTAAATGGTCTTATGTATATAAGTAGCGCATTAGTAGTAGGCCATGGTACAGAACAGATTAGCCCTGCAGTGCTCACAGCTCCTGCAGGTACATCTCTTCACTAACCATATGTACAGTATGTACATACAGTATAATTCGTGTTAATGTCATTAGCCTACTGTAGCTTTGGGGGAGGGGTTGGAGCTGTCTCTTGAGGTGATACGTGCAAGGCTACTGTCAGCCTTTACATTAAATATAAATGGTGGAAATGTATTTTAAATGTTACTTTTTATATGTGAGATATGATTCTTAGATCATAGTTTAAATGCAAAAGGGGTTTGGTCTTACAGAAGCTCTCTCCAAACTCTTTTACTGGATATTCTCTGTGTTGTTTGGCTTCTACATAGTCTTATCTGGATCTCATATGTCTTCTGACATGATTGATTTATCTCTGGATACACCCTCAGCTTCACTGTCACTCACACACACACCAGTCTGTTATTAAGGACAAGCAGGTCTCCTAACAAGCCGTATAATATAAACCGTTTTTAGTTTACATTATTAGGCATTTATGTTTTGCCAAAGGGGTTTTTACCTCGACAGATTAATGCTTATACTGCCATGGCTCTGTAGGGGAAAAAGAGGAAATTTCTGAAATATGCACAGAGCCTAAGTAATAGCACAGCAGGTCAGAGCTTGCACAGCATTTTATGGCAGTATGAAGGTGAGGGGAATATCTCCATCTGTTTACATCTTTAATAACCTTTCAAGTATGCACTGGACTTAAACGTCTCACCGTCTCCATCATTTTTGCATTTCCCCATTCGCCTTCATTCAGCAGCCCTTTCATTAACATTCCTTGGATTTTTTAGACGTGAGCCAAAGTTGGAAGCATTTGGTCAGCCTGACAGGAACATAAGCATATGGCTGACTTAAGGAGAGTGGAGCAGACGTGATTTCCTAAGGTGAATATGGTCCTCCACTTCTCACCACTTAGCGATGTTTTATTTCCATTTGTGACTTCTCTTCGCGCTACATCACATATACGTGTGTGCCCTCTCTTCTCATTACCAATTACAGAAATCCACTTTGAGATATTGCAGGCGGGATAGGACTGCTAGACAGATGTGACCTCATGTGAAGGGGGCATTGTGTCATGGTGGTGGAAACAGTGGCAACAGTGGCACTGTCACAGTCCATGTCCATAAAGGGGAAAATGACTAACGTAGAGCTACAGAGACTCTTAAATCTGTCTCCCTCTCTCGCAGCTGTAGAGCTGATCTGATGACAGGATTTATAACAGATGATTACTGCGCTAGTCACGTTGCAGAAATATGCACCGTGTGTTATCATTTATTGCTCCCTTCTGCCAGTCTGCTAACTATTGCAAGGTGAAATGACTGACAGCCCTTAAAGGGTTAGTTCACCTAAATCGCAAAAACACATATTTTCCCCACTTACTCCTACTGTAGTGCTATGCAGATTGTTTTGCCAGGTTTTAAAGATATCGGCCACAGGGATTTCTGGCACCACTCCAATAATGGAGGTGAATGGAATTTCGTCTGTGGCGCTCAGAGCTTTGGAAACATTGGAAGAAACATTCCAGAAAAGATGTTGCGGTTTCTCCGGATAATCCACAGACCTCACTCTCAACACGTTTCACTATATTTTGCTGTCAAAAGAAAATCAGGTACATTTTATTTATAGTGGCCAAAATCACAAATTTTCCTCAAAGGGCTTTACAATCTGTACAAAATATGACATCCTCTACCCTTGGACCCTCCATTCGGATGAAGGAAGTCCAAATGAAAACTATCATGGGGTCTGTGGATTATCTTAAGACAGTTTCTGGAAAGACATATTGCTGCTGAGTTTTCCAAATGTCAAAACCACAAACAAAATTCCATCCACCTCCAAAGTTGCCATACAGATCGTTTTTCTTCTATCTGCAAGGTACCCCAAGGGGAAAGAGAGAATGTTCTATTTTTTATTGTAATTTAAGTGAACTAAACCTTAAACATAAAATACAATAGTAATGTGGGCATTAGTAATTGGCATTAAAGTGCATGGTTGACATTGTTGCTTTGATTACATCCTGTAGAAATTGCTGGTTGCACATTCTGCATTGCAAATCAATGGTCTGAGTGTTGCAGCTGGCTGATGGACTGTAAAGCCCAGCTCATGAGTACATGGTACCTCTCATCCTGATTCACTTAATACGTGTGAGTTGGCTGCTTGTTAAAGGTGATCCTAAGCATCTAGTTGGCAAATAATGTGATACGTTGGAGCATTTACTGCAATTACTGCTTCATTTGGAGTCATGTTTGTGTCCACCATTGATGTATAAAGAGAACTGAATACAGCGTCGGAGGCGGGGCCCCATTCATTCCTATGAAAGTTGCTCAGTGGCACTTGAAGCCAAAAAAGTGTGATCTTCCTCATAGCTTGAGCTTGTGCGGCCCATAGAGCAAGCACTCTAGTGTTTCCTTTAATCCCGCCTCCCAACTGCTCTGTCTCCGGCTCACTCACGTGAACTGTGACTCTATAACTCTGGATTTGGCTATTAGGGAATTTTACAACTTTAGGACATAATGATTTAAATAAGAGCTATTTAAGTGTTCATACTGGAAAGTTGATTTACCTCAAAAAAGCATCACGTGAAGGTAGCTCTGTTTTGTTCTCCACCAACTCCTGAAGGAAATAGCTGCCTCTTTCGCTGCTAAATGCTCCACTATTTTCACTATGTTAGCTAGCCGCTGTTTGGTGCTGGGAAGGTGGTGTACAGTGGGTTTATCAGAGTTTTAAACAGCTGCCTGTTGCAGCAGGAAAGGTTGATGAGAGCTGTGAGACTGAACCAAAACAAAGTTGCGGGGCGTTAAAACCAAAACAATGAGCTGAAAGATGCTAAAACGCTCTGTAGAGCTGAGGGGAACTGCAGAGGTGAGTGATAATTCTCTGTGGGTTCGTCACTACAAGTGACCCTTATAGTATAATAGATATAGTGATTTGATTCATTGTTAATATAAAAATATTGATTAGTGTAGCTTTGAAGGACTTTGTGGTTATGTTTTATGCTAAATGCTACTCGCCTTTTTCTTACCTTCTTATTATATTGTACTATCTTCAAGTCATTATTATTATTATATTGCTTCGGTCAAACTACCTTTTGATTAAGAGGTTGACTAACTACTCCAAGCACAGCATAGCATCTCTAGCCAGTCAGAATGACTTAAAAAAGATTATTCCCCTTTTCTTGAAGGGGTTAAGTACATGCACCCCCCCCCCCCCCTTTTTTTTTTTTACCATGATAATATTACATTAAAATTGTGATGACTTATGTGCCTTCTTTGATATATGAGACGACTCACCAGAGGTTTAGTACCATATTGACACTTACCATACTGACTTATTTTGTGCCAAATCACCAGAACCACCCAATAACACTCTGTCCTTAGTTTGTACCACATTAAATGAGACATTTAAGCCCAGGCAGACATTTGATACGTCTGCTTGTTTCCCTTGACTCTGAACCAGAGAACACATTTACACTTACTGCTACAGTGCATTTAGAAAAATCACGGATCACAATTTCACTCACGTTACACTGTGCCTCGAGGATCAGCATAGCGGATGTTTTTCTCACAGTTCTCGTGAGGCGGGTTAGCTGAGAGGCTTTCCTTGTATTTTCCACGATTAGGCACAGAGAATGAGCCAAAACATGACGGTTGTATGTACAGGTTTCGTACAGCTTTTTAAGAGTAAAATTCAAGCACTTTCAAGGTACCTAAACCAAACATTTCCAGACTCTGGAAGCCTTTATCATCACATCTAAATAGTTTCTATAAATGTCAGGAGACAACAAACAAATATGACAACGGGATCATTTCATTTCAAATATAAAAGATTTTTGGTTTACATGAGTGATTGTGTAGATGATGAAACACCAGATTATGTTGAAAATCAAGCATTTTTCAAGGAGTCATATTCAAATTCAAGCATATTCCTGTTCTTGAAAACACAGTTGAAATTAAGCATTTTCCAAACTTTCAAGACTTCAAACCCTGTCTGATAGGTATGATATCTGTTTCTCATCTGCAGTGGGCCTAAACAAAGGAATGAGGAAGGACGAGTTGATAGAAATGGAGGTTGGATGGATGGTAAAATTATTTGACCAAATAGTCTCCCATATTATTTAAAGCAAAGATACTTTCAGCTTCCTTTTACACACAAGGATGAAATCACACAGCTCACATATGCCAGCGCATGAATGCCCACAAAAGACACGCGTGCAGTTCTTTTATTTCCTTTTTATTTGCAATGCTTTTATTTACTACTTTGGCTCCACGCGACAGGGACATGGGATATATTATGGTGGAAAATTCCTGGTCCTGGTTTCCTGGATTAATACGGACCAAATATAAAGTGTCAGCTTCGATTTGGGTATTTACGTGAAAATGAAAAGGGGGAATTCAGTCGCTGGTGTTGAGTCACATTACAGAACAGCATGAAAGGGGTTTTAGCTTCCACTGGTTGTCCCAGCGGTTGTGACTTTAAGCGGTGTCACGCCTGCCAACACAAGGCTATGATTAAAGTAGTTTGTGTGGTAATCGGCAAACATTTGATGATTGACATGGAATAACTGTTGTAAGCATTAAGTGTCTGGTTGGTCTTTTCTTTTAATACATGATGTATTATACATTTCCCGTTTGTTAAGGATGTAAAGGATCTGAGCAGGCTGCTATTTGCGGTGACTGAACAGTTAAAGTTGGCCTCCTAAAGAACTTCAAACTTCTAAATTGTCTCTTAGGTCTTTCTCTGGGAAACATCCTCTGATGCGCAGGACACAATGTGTTTTACATTTCCCCTTCATTCAGTTACCATGAGCTGTGAACCACCATGACTAAAAAGACAAAGGAAAAAAGCACCATATTCCCATTGATGTCCCATGATAGGATAGCATCTGTGTTCACATTCACAAAAGCACACATTTTTTATATTTTGTGGCACGGATTTGTGATACCACGGGATTAGTTATATGTGACCAAAGCTTATATGATGCTTTTTTGGGGGTGGTTGTTGTCTCTATTGAGTTTTGTACTGAAGCACTACATTGTTTTACCAAAGCTTTTGATGCTAATGTCATAAAGTTGCAAACCAAGTGCCCAAAAATGACTCATTTGGGCTCTTGATTCAATAATTTGTGCACAGAACATAAAGTTTTAACACTTGTTAGGGAATGTCAAAGATAACTCAACAAAGAGCAAATGTTAAATACTAAATTAAATACTGATTAAATGGAGTTTTTTAGTATTCTGGACAGAGATACGTGGGTATAGTTCTGATTTTGCCTGTTGAACAACATTGTGTTATCACTGACATCCCTTAAAGCTGCAATGACTCTTTTTTTTTGGCTGCTTGGGGTCAGCAGAAACAAGCTGTAAGCACAACACTGACATGTTAGCAACATAAAGTTCTTATACATCCAGCAGATATGGAGCAACATTAGCGTTCACTTGGAGTCGTGTCTGTGTCCACCCCATGAATGTAAGTCCAATATTCACTCTCCTTTTCGCTCTGCTTCCACCAATTCCTGAGAAGAATATCTGGGTCTTTAGCTGCTAGATGCTCCACTACATTCACCAGCTAGTCGCTATCATCATAGCAACTTTAACAAGTGTCACATTATGTTCTGTAAATTTGTGCCCACAAATTATTAATTTGTGCACATTATTTTTTTTTCTCCATGGCACCTGCTTGGCTCCATACAAACCATTAGTATTTTAGTAGTAAATTAAGTCACAAAATAAAAGTTACTGGATTTTAAATATTTCTATCTGATACATTACAGGGCTGTACAGACAGTGAGAAAGAAAAAAAAACCTGGGAGACAATCAACAATGAGACATACAAACAATCAACAATGGGAGAGACATCTACACCATGCTCACAGTCTTTTATACTACTCAAGTTATCATTCTATCCCCCTCAAAAAAGGTCTGCCCTATAGTCACTTTCTTAGGGATAGACGCGTCTGCACAAGGGATGAAGATTTCCTAATAGAAGCTCACACACTCTTTGATCAGTTTCTGGCCAGAGTATCCATGAGATGTCTTGAACTGAACTATTCACCAAATGTAAACCTGAAAAGCAAAACACATTCTTGGTCACCATTTGGGCGTGACATATGTAATGTGAAAAACACTGGAACATTGTATCTGTTGATGACATTAGCAAAGAGATCTTTAACTCATACACTTTTCTCTTTTTCTAGAGTAAAGAATGTTGGGGATACACTGGTACATGCTGACATACGAAAAACTCCACCCACCAGGGACGTCTGGTCAGTGCCACAGGTTTCTTGCCGAAATTGTGCCGCATGCTCTATTTGTAAGAAGTCAATACTTCTACCAGCTTTGTGACCTAGAAATTATACCAAATAAAATATTTATAACATGCAGCTCTAGTAATGTTGCCAACCTTCCTGCATGTGCCAAATGTGGCATCCAATATGTAGGAAAAACGAGGAGACACCTTAGATTTAGAATTAATGAACATAAAAGTGCTATCGGCCGTGCTGATCCTAAACCAGCTGTTGCGAGACAATTTTCAGATAGCAATCATTCTGTTTTGGATTTGGCATTCTGTGGCATTGACACCTAATTGATTCCTAATCGCCGTGGTGGCAATGTGGATCAAATTTTACTCCAATGTGAATGCAGATACATCTTTTACCTTAAAACGCTACACCCTCACTGGCTTCAATGAAGAGTTACATATGAGCTGTTTTCTATGACTCTATCTTATTATCTTTCTATACCAGTGGATCCCATTCCCAGTGTACAAGCTAACATTTGTATGTATTTATATGAGAATGTGTCAATGCTATGGAACTATATTCCTCTAATGTGTTTGTAATGACTTCATGTGTGTTTAATCAAGCCCTAGATCATTGACTAGGTGCACCTGCAGAGTAACCCATATATAGGGCTACTCATCACACACACTCATTTTGCACTCTTTCTCACTGTCTGTACAGCCCTGTAATGTTTCAGATAGAAATATTTTAAATCCAGACTCTTTTTGTTTGCGAGTTCTCCTTTGCTGCATTGTAAATTTCCCCCTGACTACCGCACCAGAGAAGAAGACAAAGGACAGTTTTTTAAGGAGCAGCTCGACCCCTGTGAACCACAAAATAAAATATACCTACCATACATGAAGCACAGCGTAGGTTCATCTGTTTCATTCATGCTTTAAAATCACCAGCTGCGTGGATACCAGCTGACTAGTCACATCCAAACATAATAATGCAGCTATACAGTGCGGCCATTATAACCTGACGCTTCTCACTATTGCTCTGCTGATCAATAATGCCAAAGCCGTTGGCTGCCGCAGGTCCTTCGTCACCCCAACCTCGTATTGTTTATTTAACTAAGACAATTCCTTGACTTATGTCTCTGACTGAAATAGGGTAGCTGCTATCTGTGTTGTTCTGTCATATCAGGGAAAAAATATAATTGAACAACACTTTCCATTGTATGCTTGCTGGAATTTTACTGTGATAGAATAATACCTACTGGTTATATGAGCACAATCGTCATGTATCCGAGTGACGACTGTCCAGCTCTCCAAACCATAATAAATTAGATGAGAACAATGACCAGCGACTTTCTGATCTAATGTCTGTCTGTGCCGAGCTGGATGTTAATGTGCATTGGTACATGGATGTGATGGCTCAAAGACACCTTGGGACTTGGGACACCTCCTGGACCTCTAAGCTGTATGTGCCATTCATACAGCAGCCACAGGGAGAGACATTATCCTTGGTCTTGAACTCCAGGGAATTGGTGATCTCTAGCTTAATCTGTATTTGTTTTCGCTGCTGTGTCACTGTGTCAGGTTGTTCCAGGTTATAGATTTGAATCCAGTTTTTAGCTTCTATCTAAATCCATGAGAGGCTTCACCAAAAATAAACGAACGAAACCTGGACTTTCACGAATCCAAACAGATAATGATTCAATCTCAAGCACTTATTATCTTATGCTTTCTGATATCAGTAAATGATCAAGACCTGGTGGTATGTAACAGAATACAGGTACATTCTCTCTAATTAATTAAGAACAAAGAAGTAGACGGGAGAAAGTGATGACAAGTCGAGACCAGACACAACAGGGTTCCTCAGAGCCTGTTAAGTGGATCAGGGTCCATTTCCCCCTGTGCAAGAATAGTCGTCTTGGGAAATGAGCACAAGTAGGTTTTAGCACAGTGACACAGCTCCATCTCCTCTCCCCTGGCTTACACAAAACACTGACTGGAGCTTCCTGGCCTCTGCAAACACAGCCCTGGATTAAGTAAGTGTGAAAAGCACTGCGATAACTGAGTGACTTTACCACAGCAAAATGAAATGGGATTTTGATAGGGTTGCCTCACCATATTACCTTTTGAAATGAGAAAAAAACCCTGCATGTTTGTATGTCTAATAATATAATAAAAATAATATCTCTTTTTAAGACTTCCTCCTGCTCATACGCTGTGATTGTCTGAGTCATTTCAAGGATTGGCAGACCTTATATTACTGTATCTAGTGTATCTTTACTGTATTGTAATATACTGGCTATATTTGTTCACACTCTCTACACTTGACACTACAGTGCACCAAGAGCCAGGTCCCAATGTAGCACAAATTTTAACTGGATTTTCAGAAAATTGAAACTGTGAAACTGTGAATCCATTACTGTTATGTAAATATTAGGAGTTGGTTCATCGAAATAACAAGTTGGTGACGTTAATTCTCCAGTCAGGCGCCATTAAATCAGTGCAGAAGAAGAGGGCGCTACGAGTTAGCGGATTAAAAGAGCTCCAATCAAACCTCAAACATGTGGAAAACATGATGGAAATGTGTTTCATGTATTAATGTGAGAAAGGTTACAGTCTCCTCATCGCTACACAGATCTGATGTTTTCGTCTCTTCAGTGGAAGTGATGAATAACTCACATGCTTCACGTATGTCAGGATTTATTTTCTAAGTCTGCGTCCATTGCACTTTGTCACATTTAGTATTTATCCATACACCAACTTTTGCACCTCAGCCAAGCATAAAACCTTTTTTTTTTTTTAAATTTCCAGTGTTTCCATTTGTGCGCAAATTGAAAATGCACATAAAAATAGGTGGATGGAAACACATTTAGTGATCAATGAGAATCCCTGTAAGGATTCCCTCTGACATACACATATCTTGAAGTACGATCCAGGAGGTCCAGTTGGAGTAACAGGTTAATGAGTTTTCAAACAGGTTTGTTGAGTCTCTTTTAACATCCTGTTTGGCTGATCAGTAATACTTACTGAATCCTGTATTGACACAGTTTGTTATGAATAAAGTTTTGCCTGTATACACGGCAGTCATCTCTATTATGAGGTTTCAACACATCTGGCATTTTTCCAGTGTGTGGCACATTTTGAGGAAACAACAGGATTTTCATTCTAATGTTAGGAGTATAGTGTCTGTGCTCTTAACTTGTGCAGCAGTAAAACAGTAGGTATTCATGCTAATGTTACTTTGCTATTTTTATGCTAATGTTACTTGAGTGAGGGAGCTTCTGTGCTTTTAACCCGTGTTGTCTTAATGGTTTGGAACACACACAGGTCATCTCTCACTACCTGTAGAGATAACGTTGTGTAGTCAGGTTAGTATTATTAATGCTACTAGCTGCCGTTTCTCACTGGAATATGTGTCGTGTTCGCTAGTCAGAGCCGACAGATATCTATCAAAAGGTGATGTGAGGTAAAACAAAAAAAAAAACGTTTTGGAAATGCAAGGATGAGTGTCACATACAAATTCACCTCTAAACAGTATTTCTACTGGTTTCCAGCAAGTTGTTAAATTTATAAATACTGACAATGTCCATATATAAGCTAACATGACATTGTGGCAATGGGTTTTTTTGGTGCCATGCCATTGTCCAAATGGCCCGTTATTCCGAAACTACAATACTCCGACAAATGTCCCATTGGACCAAAAGCTTATTTGTTTGTCCGAAAACAAATGGCCATTGCGCTGAAGGACCAAAATTTCATTCTCCAATAGGCTAGATTTGATCAAAGCTTCCATCAGTGTGTTGTGTTTTTTTTTTTTTTTTAGATCAGCCTACGTCGAATGACTCGGGTGACGGAGGCGCTTACCAACTTACCATTTTACTGACTATTGCGGTTTCGGAATAATGGGCCGTCAAAACAATGGGCAGTCCCAGAGTTTTCTACCGCCTGCTGCGCACGCGCATCCTGCATTGTCTGTCAACGGGAAACCCATCTATACAACATATTCTAGACAACATATATTTGCCAGCAGGGTTCTTAGAAGATATGAATTTCTAGGAATTGAGACTAGTCGATCGACAGTATGTCTAGCTATGTGAGTCAGTATCATTTTCTTCCTGTCTCCACATGAACTTAAGTATTGTTTCAGCAACCATAAATCTGTGTTACAAACATTTGTGTTGTGTGTTGTAAATGTGAGCATGAGGGAGTGTTTGTTTGATGTACCACAGGTTCATTGTTCCAAACAAGGGACTGCTGATACAACTGCAAATCGATATCCAGCCAAGCCTGAAATGGAGCTAAGGGCACTTCAGCTGCCTTTGCCAAAACTGAGTTTGTATGCAGTAAACAGCCTCTCTGCTCTTTGAAAGGGTGAAAGATACTCAACTTTGACGTGAGAGGGAAACAAAGGCTGTACACAAGCGAATTCCCAGCAGGGCTCCGATTACAGAAAGATGCTTCTCATTTCTAGAGATTAGTCACGAAATACAAAATCTGTGCTCAAGCCAGAAAGGTCTTTCCTGCGGACACTTCCTGACAGTCTCTCCTCAAAGGCATTCATGGTGTTGCACTGGGTTGTACACCCCGAAAGTGGCGGAAGTTGTGTGAAGAATGAAAAAAGAGAGCTTGAAAAAGAAATCCAACCCCTGCTAACTTTTTCACCACTATGCACCTTGCTGTGTGAACTGGGCATGTTTGTCGGATTTAGAAAGTTACAAAAATTGTCGGACATAGTCCCCCCCCAATGTCGACAAGAGATGGGGTGTGTGTGTGTGTGTGTGTGTGTGGTTGGTTGGTTGTTTAAAGTACATTGATGCCTTTAGATCACATAATGACAATTCCATATCTAATAAAGACAGTGAAAGGGTGAGATCAGCAGCTGAACTCTACAGTGGCCCTGAAAGCTCAACGCGCTGCAGCTTAAGCAAAAAGACATGCAAACAGACCAAACACACGCAGATGAAGAAAACAGCTTTGCCAATTTGACAACACATGCGCAGTATTTAGAAGAAAAAAAATCGTTAAAGATGAGAAAACACAACCAAATACAGAAAACTGACCTAACTACAGACAACAATGCTATTTGTTGCCATAGTTTGTGGCTCATGAAGTTACTGAAGATGCCTTTCCACATTGTTATTGCATGATTCGGATATGACTGCAGTCATTGTTAACCTAACCTTCAAATAATGTTACATAATATCTGAATTACTCAATCGGGATGTTAAAACTAAAAGAATACATAGGCTACATTGTTAGCTCATTTCAATTAAGTTAATTACACCGTTTTGTAACTCACTTCCGTTATGTTCTGTCCGTGCAACTTGCAGTGTTTCTGTACTTGGTTGTTTTTTCTCACTTTGCAGCCATTGTTTTCTAAATAGTGTGCATGTGCTGTCAAACTGATGATGCTCTTCATTAGCTTTTATGCTATTTGCATTTGTATCCTGAAGTTGCAGTTTTCAGAGCCACCTCAGATCTCTGCTTGTACGTGTCTTAATCACTTTGAATAGATGTAAATGATTTGAGGATAATGTATCTACTTTTTATTAGCCACGCTAGCGTCATGGCTCTGAGATTCATCACTTTGGTCCAGACTGAAATATCTCAACATCTCTTGGATGGCTTGCCATTACATTTTGCACTGATATTCATGGTTCCCATGAGGATGTAGCCTAATGATTTTGGTGATCCTGACTTTTCCTGTTGCACCACCATGAGGTTCACGTTTGTGGTTTTAAGTGAAATGTCTCGACAACTGTTTTGTCAACTGAATTGTCATTCATGTTCCCCTCAGGATGAACTGTAACAACTTTGGTGATCCCTTAACCTTCCATATGGCTTCAGGTCAAAATTTCAATTTGTCCTATATTTTGGTTTATGACCAAATACCAGCACAACAAATGACATTCCCATCACCCTCAGGTGTACTTTTTCTTTACTGCGAATAAGCAAATGTTAGCATGCTAAACCACCAAACTAAGATGGTGAACATTATACCTGCTAAACATCAGCACGTTAGCATTGTCTTTGTGAGTGTGTTAGAATGCTGACATAAGCATTTAGCACCGCTTAAGCATAAGTATAGCCTCGCTGCTAGCATGGCTGTAGTCTTGTTTCTACTTGCGTGCATACATGTAAATGTGTGTGTGTGGATGTTTATGCCGATGTACTCTTTAGTCTATTTATACACTGCTCCTCTCACACACAGTATAGTTGTCTCGTGCCTTAACAGCAAACACATGGGTCCTATGTGCAGCTCTCTGTTTTGACACCCGGTATAGTGGAACTACAAACACACACAGTATTTTTAGTTTGGTACCAGTTCACGCAATATGCAAGTGAGGAAGGAGCATAAGTGGGCCATGCATGGTGTCAAGAAGAGTGGTGCTCTTCACCAGCCTTTGACACTAAATGTTTGAGGGGGCTGTTGTGAATATGATCAAGGAGTCTTTTGTTGCCTTAAACTGGAAGGTCCTTGTCCCTTTGCCTGTGAATATCCTCAGCGCCGGGCTCACAGCACGTGTCAATGTAGCGCTACCAGTGTGAGGGAAATGCACAGAGAAGGTCAAATAGGCAGCTTGCAAAGAACCACAGAGTTTGTTCACAGACAGCCTACAGAAAAGATTCCACATCAGCGACCATATGTAATTAACTGTTTTAGGTAGGTAGCAATAAAACTGTATTTGTCCGTTTTCTTGAATTCCTCCATCCAGCCACTGAGACTCTCTATCATGCGGGCTTGACCCAGAGGTTGCCAATTTGTGTTTGTGTCTTTGTCTGCAGCCCTAGTACAGGCTTGTGGCTTTGGCGAGGAAAAAGAGAGGAGGACAGCGTTGTGGCGGCACACAGGGGACGGAGACAGAGATGGAGGAGAGACAGGACAACGAAGAGGAGGAGAGGATTATGTATTTCAGCCTAACAAGCCATAAACAGAGCTGAGGTGAAGAGTTCATGCCAGGGGAAGGAAGTCTATATAATTTCAGGTTCAAAAGTATAGAAATATACTACAATGGAGCTCTGGCCACAACAGAGTTTTTTATGTCCATGAAGAGATTCACAGACTCGATAATATTTGCTAAATGGCCAGTGCATAAATTAAAATGTTCTTCCTTTCATTTAATGCACTCCAGCCCTTTTGCCCTATTTGAAATTACATCTGCTATCACCAAAACTTCTCTGAGCCCAATTTACCCTAGTCTGTCATTGTCCCTCGGGACCAGGCCTTCCTCGCTACCATCCCCGCGAGACCAAATAAAGTCAGCACATTTCTGGTTGCAGATGTCATCTCCACCATTTAAATGATTACCCTATAATCAGCCCCGTTCTGCCCTGTGATTGGAGCGGCAGGTCCAATCTGACCTTGGCGACTTCAGTGGGACCGATGGCAGAGAAAGATGAAGGAACATATGGCATCCTTTAAAGTCAATCTCTCTCTCTCTCTGTAAGTGCACTTGGTGAAAGCGATGACTTAACTGATCATTTGGACTTTTTTTCAAAATAAAACTCCCAAAATCAAATTTAAGCTACTAATAAATTAGAGTTTGCTCTTATGTTTCACTGCCAGCGGATATAAATTTCAGTTATTAGTTATTCTATTCAGGTCATGATGCTGATTCAGGGACCTTTTTTAAGGTTTTTGGGGACAATTTCCTGTTATGAAAACTTACTTTAATAGCTTTAATATGTGTGATAAATATCCTGCATCTTCATTTTTGGTGCCAACATTCACCATTTAGTTCATTATAACCTGCAACTTGGCTTTCTACAGTATATGGAGAAGATACACAGGCCAGTGTTTTAGAAGTAAAGAGGAAAAGTCAGTCACGATGGGTTGGGCTCTGCAACTTGAGCTCTCTTGTTTCTGCCCTACAATGTTCTTATTATGTGATCAGAAGACACCAATTAAAGCACTCTAGGAAAAAATCGCCCATTTTGAGTCCTTCGTCAAGAGCTGCTGAAGTGGCTGAATGTGGATGGGGTTAGTATTGAATAGTACATTGTACTTGGAAATTTGACCTTAAGTGAAAATGACTATGATTGCCTACAATTACTCTATCAAATATATCCACAGGGGTGCCCAAATAAAACGCAATATAGCATAACAACACATTCTGCAACCTGTCATTGAGAGCCACAACTCATTCGTAGCCGTTCTGATAAAAAACAGGCCTCTAATGTATATGGGATCTACCAGAAGACCTCAGCAACAAGGGAGAGAAACAGATTTAAGGTTATGAAATGCAGAGTTCATCGTGGCATGTGAGGGGCCGCCGCTGACAAAGAGCGACCCGGGAGTTCAACAGTCTCTCACAGCCCCAGATGACTGGCCTGCTGCTGACCCCGGACCAGGCCTGTCACTCCAGTGCACATCAGCTGTCAGCCTGCAGGTAGCACTGATGCCAGCCACAAAAAGAAAACAACAGCCTAGTCTGCATGCCAACATATGAAATCAAGAGCAACAAGCTGGAATTAAATCCAATACAGTTAACAGGAATATTCTGCAACAATTTTATATTTCTAGAATAGATGCTGTTTTTCTATGCATTGCTGGAAAAAAAACAGTGATAACTTTATTTATTACTGTTTATTTGCTGTTCTCTAATCCAGTGGTTCCTAATCTGGGGGTCAAGCCCCCAAAGGGGTTGCAAGAAAACTCTAAAAGGTCATTAGTTTATTAAATTAATTGATTCCTAAATGTGAATTGATTTCTGTGGCTGTTCATGAGTCTTACAGCTTCTGAAATAGAACCAAACTCCCTTCTGTTTGTTTTCCATACGGGCATCTAAAACACATTCCTGATGATTCCTGATTAGCTTAAAAGAGTACTCCAGAGAGTTAGCATTGCACTCATGATGGACGGTTAAAAAAAAATTGATGCAGCAGAACCAGAGATCGCCTACATTACCCACAATACAACTTGACTGCAGACAGTTTGGTCTAAGATTCGCTGTGCTATGCTAGCAGCGGCTAATGTAGCCTCGAGCCTCTAGCCTGCAGCAGAGATGAGGAGCGGGCTACAGAGGTCTGGCAACCAATGGCCCCAACCAATGCTGACTCAAGACTTGTTCAGTATTAACCTGTGCTAAGCTCTTGAAGCACTGAATGAAAACAATTTTTTATTAGCTAACAAATACCCCTTTTCCACCCACGTTGAACGGGTTCCGTTCCAGTTCGCGCACCTAATTTTGAACTGTTCAGAGCATTGCGACCAAAAATAAATTGGTTTGGAAGCCAAAAAGTTGGTTCCCAGCTGGAACCAAAAAATGGCAGGTTTTCTTGAAGTTTGAACTGTGATGACATCAGTGGGCGTGTCATATTCTATATATACTGTATCATGCTCACATGGTGCATATTCCTCTTTAAATCTGTTTAATTTGTTTACTTGAAGGTCACAGAGTACAATGCACAGGAAGATGATGGTGGTGGTAGTGGTGCAGGCCAGGGTATCAATAGGGGCCCACAACTCATTTTGACCCTAGGGCCCCTGAGTGGGTTAACCTCTCCAGATGAAGAATTTACCATAGCTATTCTTCTTGTCTTCTCATTTTGGACAGTACAATTATTTATTTTCAGTTAGACTTCAAAAGAGCCATCTGCCTGGGATGACTGGACTTGTTCTTGAAAGAAATAAGAAGACATTCTTTTGTGGCTGCAGGTTATAAAAACCATCTGTCACTGAGGCTTGTTAAGTCCAGGAGGGGATGGAACCTTTTTCTGTCCTGGATTTATACCTCTAAGGCATAATAAGTGTGATACAGTCTTCATTTTCACATTCCACAGGGTAGGACCTCTCTTTTTCTGAAGAGTAGCAAAAGAAACGAGATGAGAACAGACTAATACAGAGTAGAGTCACAAAGAAATGTGACTTATGTCCTGTATGAGTTTTCCACACCCCTCATCCTCCTGGTGTCTGGTCCAGCCAGATATTCTATGATGTGGCATCACTGTCCCCTGCTGGTGCTGCTTGGAAATGTTTGTTTTTTGTTCCACCTGCCTTTTAGTGTATAATTTCCTTTTTATTTCTCCCAGTCATTTTGTATTTTGTGGCTTGTAAATGACTCAAAGCCAACAAAAGAAAGAGTGTAAGACATTTAAGAGTCTCACTGCCAGCTCATATTCCAGATGTGCAAATAAGTTTTGTATATGTATTCCTTTATAATGCTCAATTGCACTTCATTTAATATGGGATTTAATGTCTCCAAACCAGACATGATGGATGGATAAGGGTTTTTCCCACCCAAGCAGCCATGCAAAATGTTAAAAGATGGAAGAAAGATGATATGTTTAAGCACCACAAGGTGGCAGCAGTGCAGTGTCATTTCATAGGGTTCATTCAAATTGGCAGCTGATAAACAATCTGTTAGTCTTCCTCTAGTTAATCTTTGTCTAATGGATGAATGACTCAGACATCACCCCACAGAGCCACGCACAGATAAGACTGTTGTGTCTCTGATTTGAAAGCATACAGCTGTCCTGACAGGTGGATTCAAAACTTTAGGGAGGTATCGCCGACGTTTGGACAAAAAAGCCCACGCACCACCTGGGTCCATCAACAAGTCGGCTCTGTCACGTGGCTGTGACAGTGACGATTTGGTGTTTGTCCCTGAGCCCAAACAACTATACATATAAATCATGCTGCATGCTGTTAACATCAAGTTACATGTGATAGTTTCTTCTCATGTCTTGTTTGAAGAGCTGTCAGCCTGATCTAGAAAAAAGTAAATTCCTAGAACGATAAAACAAAAGCGCAGTCACACAGCACTACTGTATCTAATGAACAATATTTATTTTCATGCTCTCTAGCTTCATTCCCGTCCCTCTGGGCTCTGTTTATTAAATGTCAAAAGGTCACACACACGACCACTTTTCCAATAACTTTACAATATATACAGCATCCATACTGATGTCTTCCTTCCTCTCCCAACTTTAACATTCACCGACATTTCACATGGGAAGGGTCTTACATGATGAAATTGCCTGTTCCATCAAAAAGCAATTTGCTCCAATGAAAAAAGATTACAGATATGGGCAATGAAATTGGTCATGCATTTCAATTACTGGAGTGACGGCCTTGATAAGTGTTTGTCTGGATTGCCAAGTGAGTGGGAGATGAGTTCTGAGCCCGGGGCTATTCTCCTTCAGATTCATACATTCAAATGGTGAAGTAGCCTTTCGACCTCGTGTGAAAGCGGCAGATAGATGCATGGGAGGAAAGTCTGCGCCGAATAAATTCACAAAGCAACAGCTTGGTGATTTTGTTTTTTTCCCACCCAAACTCATTTGTTTTGTGAATCATGACCCAACAGATTTGCTAGCTGTCATTTGGCTAAATCAAACCATATTTACTTCAGGAGTGTTTTATTTTCCTGGGAAGGCCTTGTCAGACGTATAGTACACCCTGTAGTAACTTGTAACATTCAAATGATTTTGAACCTTTTCAGTTTTTCTTATGAACCGCTGCTGAATCCATATCCCGACAAAGAATACAAAGAAAATTGAATCTTTTAGATCACACCTCTAGCTGTCCTCTGCCAGCCTGACTTTGTAGCAAAAGAACACTGGGATGAAAGGAGAGAGGGAAGGCTGATTAGCTCCTGGCAGGATTCAGGGCTCAGTTTTGTCAAAGCGGTGCTGACTCTGGACCCAGGAGACCCCCCTTCAGCATTCTAATTTCCAAACTCTACAGCCAAAACAAGCTATCTAATTAGCGTCCTGATGTTGCCATTCCGCTCCTCTCATTTGGACCCTCCACTCCTCTCTCGCTGCTCCATTACAGAGCCACAAACACAGACGCTGTTTAATGTGTACACAGTATTCTCATCTGACAGGAGCTTTGGTGCTGCTGAGAGAACAATCCTGATGACACAGGCCTGTGTTATTTGTCATTTTTACGTTTCACTGTAGTTTGCTCAACAGAGGAAACGTGCAATACAAAAAAAGCAACTTTTAGCAGATGTAAGCTTCTGTTTGTCTGGACACACCAGCTACACACCTGCCAGGAATGCAGGGGCAGGTTTAGAAACTTTAGAATGGGGGGGGGCTTTAATGGGGCACAGTTTTAAAGAATGCCCCCCTTCTTTAAAACCGTGCCCCAGTTTTTTCATATGTAAAATGAGTAAAAAGACAAAACAACTTCACTGTAACAACTTTATAGTTACAGCAATTTCTAACTACAAATAGCCTACAGCTATCATACAGCCCCCAATATCACACAGCTGCTTGATGACTCATAGTCAGGCTGACTTGCTGTAGATTTCACCTCAGTTGCTCAGATGCCAAAGACATAAAAAAATATGCTGGGGCAAAATGCAGTGCAATAGTACAGTTAATATTGCTGAGATTCTGTTTCATGCCAACAGGGAGACATCCCAACTTCTAAGGGCCCGTTCACACCAACAATTGCCTGCAGCAGAAACACAGGCATCACTCATTTCATTCAGTTTCTTTTCATCCAGTTTGAAAGCTTTATTAGATACCAACATGTCCTTTGATTTTTTAACTCTGGGAACTTATTACAGCAGCTACTTTGCTTCTCTGTCATGACACTTGAGGAGGCGAGGCACAGTACACATCAGCAAAATGCTACAAGTGATCCTAAAAAAATCCTAGTACCTTGCATGTGTGCTTGCAGCTACAGTATATAATTTGTCAACACTTTGGCAGCCGACATTGGATCACGCTGTGACAAAATGTTGGAAGATTTGCACCATCAGACTTAAATGTCTCAACAACTGCTTTGTGCAGATATTTATGGTCCCCAGAGGATAATGACTTTGGTGGTCCCTTAACATTTCCTCTAGCACCATCACCAAGTCAACATGTTTTGAATTTCAACATGTCCATTTGTGATGAAATACCTGCATGACTAATGACATTCCTATCAGCCTCAGCTGTACTTTGTGTTTAGTGCTAGTTAGCAAATGTTAGCATGCTAACACATTAAACTAAGATGGTGAACATGACAAGCTTTTCCTGCTAAACATGAGCATGTTAGCATTGTCATTGTGAGCATGTTGGGATGTTGAAGTTAGCATTTAGCTAAAGGATCATTGCAGCCTGACAGAGCAGCTTGACAGAGCCACTAGTGTAGCCTAGCGGAGGCTCTTAGTCTTGCATTTTTACCAACAATACTGTGTTTTTTGGGAATCCTCTTTGACAACACCTATCCTGTTGAAATAAATGAGGAAGGTGTGCTTTTTCACGCAGTCTCAGCCTAATACAGGAGGAACTAGACATTTAAAGGCACCCTCGCACACTGCCACAATTCGCTGGACAATTCTTTTGATGGATTCTCCAGGACACCAGAATAATGGTGCATGTGATATGATTATGATTCAAAAATTGCCCGGGATGGCTTCTGCACTTTCTCTTAGCTTCCCTGCTTCCCCTGAGATGCAGCTTGTTGAAATAATGTATCCTCTATTGCACATGCAGTTACTTTATAGTCTGTAAGCGACTCCCATAGGCATCTCCAACACTGTCCATCATGGTATACATAATGAAAGCACCAGTATTACAGAACTGCTTGGTAGCAATTCTCTGAGGTCAAGGCAACAGTTATTAAGTCACTCTTTGAAAAGTTATTACCAATTAGCCCATGGTCACCATGTGTGACTTTGTAAAAGGCATTTCATCAGCATGTATGGAATTTAAAAGGGACAATTATACAAGTGAGAGGAGCAAGTGTACCATTTATTAAAATGGATAACTTATAGAAGTAGGCAATGCGAGATCAGTTGGCAAGGGAATTGTCACAACTGGAGCATGAAATAAAGGAAGAAAACACTTAGCATTTCATTTCAAAAGCTTTGAGGATACTACAATCTTTACTGTGCTGTAAATGACAATCCGAGAGGAAGTTAATAGAAAAACATTGCACTTGTCGTTATTCTAGTCTTTTTTCTTGCTTTAAGGCTCCTGATTTATGTGCAGCACATGCTTCTTCTCTATAGTCTCCAACTGAAATGAGACCGGAGGACTGTTTGCTGCTTTTCATGTCATCCACTGGCTCAAAAACGAAGGGTTTTAGTTGGCAGTCCAAGAAGTCTTTGATATCATGTCAGAGACCCCAGTGGATAGAGAATCTCTCTCGGGTACAGCAAATTCAACTCCCCTGGGAGAAAAGACTGTTAAGATTCTGTCTTCCAACTTCACATCTTTGTAGGAGCAGCGGCCGTCTGTCAGGCTTTAATCTCAGGGGACGCATCAGTGGAAGAACCTACTGGAGGATAATATGGTGTGGCATTCACTATCTTTGCAACAAAGCTATTTGTGATTAAACCCTTGATTTATTCAAACAAATGATGTTTCAATTTAAGGTTCTATGGAGTGGAAATAGAGAATGAAGCAATGATGTGAGAGACCAGAAAGTTTCAGCAGTATGTTGCCTTTAATTTGGCTTCATTTAGGGACCCACGAGACATCAATAGCAATTACTGGTGACAGTGCATTGTAGCAGGTCGGACAGGTTTAAATCATAAAAGCCCACTGCAGTGTTATTAAAATGAACACTGTAATGATTTCTTATGCAGAACAAATAATGACTTATCTCTGCTGACACGCCAGTGCAAATGGTTAGCGCAATCATGGTGTCAGAGCACAGCACTTAGACTCCTATTAGTGACATTAACTAGATTCATGTTTATTCCCCATTTGTCCTTGGCAGGTTGCAGTGCACTCGCATTATGAATGAGTCGCTGTGTGTAGATCACTATCACAATGGATCAAACAGCAAGCAGTCGTGAAGTTATTTGGTCGTGATTATATTTCTGTCACTAAAATGTAACAGGATAGCAGCCAGACCAAAATTCAACCCCCATTCATTTCAATAGGGAGACGTATTCGCTTCTGGACACAAATTGATCCAACCTCTTTCGCATTGATTGACGTTTGACACACTAAGTCGCAGGACTCTCCGGACAGTTTGAGAGAGGGAGTGGGCTTGACTCGACTCATTCCCAAAATATTGATTGTATGCTTCAGAAAGTTTCAAATGAAGTGCTTGACAGATCATATTACACCTTTTGAAACCCCCTTTCCAACGGTTGAAGCAGTTTTTTTTTTTTCATCCTTCACACAGCTACTAGAGAGAGATCAGGGAGACAGTGTGATACAGTCAGGAGGAGGCTGTGATGACAGGCTTTTCGTCCCACCTTCAAGTTAGGCCATTTAGAACAGGTATTAACATTAAAACACATTTGGTGTGTATTTGCAGCAACAGGACAAGGTGTGTTGGATTGCCTCGAAATACAACACTACTGCCCATGTTCATTATAATGAAGGAACATGTCACCCAGTGCAACAGTGTGGCTCAGTGGTGTGTTTTTAGAAGTTTTTAGACAACAATGGAGCTCTATGGCACAGAGGAATAAGCTATAGTATCTCAGGCTTTGGCTACACAGACATGTGAGTAGGGTTACTTCATTGTTGGTTTGGTCTCTTCGTGGGAGTAAATAGAATAGAAATAGAATATCAATAGCCTCATCTTTTAATGTAATAGAGAATTGGAAAATAAATACAAGAGAGGTTTTGTTGCTTTTGAGGTAATAAACAGAGGAGAAGAAAAATGAATAGGGAGGTTATTTGAGATATTTTTGAAAACCTTATTATTCTTGAAAAAGAAAGGCAAGTGACTCTGTTGCTCCAAAGTGACAAACAATACTGCAGTCCCTCCAGGATTTTACAGCTGCACTCTGCGCAGCCAGTGTACAGTAGAATGGATACACGATAGGGATGAGGGATGAGGGCGTACCCTCTGGGATTTGGAGAGATGCCTTGTGGTCTCTGGGGAAACAGATGGCAACAATGCAGAGCTCCGAGAGATTTGGAAGGTCTTCACTCAGCAGCAATTTCTGCTGCTCAGCAACAGAGCTGATTAACCACTGATTTTAGATGCCTTATTGATCTGCTCCTCTGCGAATACAAACCATGACTGTTGCTCCCTCCATTAAGAAAAAAACAATTTCACTCAGCACGTTGTCATATTAACACCCACGCTATTTATATTTATTTGTATGTCTGTATCTGTAAGCACAAGCCAGGCTGACATTATGATAGGGCAGCCAGAGTTTTAATTAATCCATGTTTATTAGCTGACTGGAGACCATAAGACATATGGTGTCACCTTCTGCCAGTGACACGTTGGGCTTTTGTTTGAAATCAATTAAGTTTGGTAATTGAAGCATACAGTAGTTAGGCCATGACTGATACCTGTGGTTTTCTTCTTAATTACTCAGCAGTCCAGTCTCAAACCTTCGAAGCATCCTGCAGCACAAATAGTACTGTAAATTGTTCATGTCCAGACTTGAAAAACAGTTGAAGGCAAGCAGCCGGACAAGATCCCTGACAGCCACCGGAGTCGATGTGATTAACTGTCATCTAACTGGCAGGTCTCTGCTTTGTTCCACCGACATTCTGGATAAAAGGGGTGACCTCCTGATGGTAATACTGCTGATAAATGAGGGAGACCCTCCCATGACTGTTACTCACTGTGGCTGTCTGAGTTCAGCTGCTTTGACTTTGAAAGGATTTTTATTACAGAATGAGGACTACTGAAATAAGTGTACAAGGTCTGATGCTCAAGTCAGGCTTCAAGGAGACATTTTAGTGACATTTCGAGCTGACATGTAATGGTTGTTCATCTTGGTTTGTCGTTTCATTATACATAAGGCTTTATTGTGATGTTAGCCAGAGTGATTTTCAATGCTTAGGGTGACTTCCATTGTTCATCCTCAGGGTTCATTCGGTGTCTGTCTTCATTTCTCCAGCATGGCTGAGCCCTGACTGTTGCCATAGCCACTGGCTGTGACCACCACAGGATGGGCGCTCAAACAAAACTTAATGTTAGCTAGAATCAAAGCAGTAAGCATGTATAAGGTCAATGTTTTTCGACACTTTAGCAGTCATTCAACCTGGTTAAACATATGTTATGTTTACTCTGTGTAAAGCTCTGCAGTTAGCTATACAGTAATGTGGTAGCAATCAATTTTAAGCTTGGTGATAGGATGTTTCTTGCCGAAATGCACCTTAGGAGTCGTAGTTAACGTCTACGTCGAAGCTTGTACCTTTGACTTTTTATCAATTCATTAATTTTATTATTAAGAACCAGATATTTTCTAACGCAGTTGTTCATCTTTTGTACTGTTGATTTAACCAGGAGAGTTTCATGCCGATCCAAGCAGTAGACGTGCTCCAACTGTGAGTCATGTAACTTTGTATATGGGAAAAATGGGAATGGGAATGTTACTTCCGGAACCAGGGGCACCCAAAATAGCTCACCCCACTTCACAACTCTATAGCTACAGCCATGGCTATAGCCCTAAGCCACAGCATTGGGTGTGCCCACTCGTGCTGCGCTCACAGCCAATAGTTATTGCTACAGTTTGAGCTCGGCTTTCCTCCACTTCTACCAGATTTGTCAGCTAATATCCCTTGAATTGCAGGTTCAGTGATACTTCTTTATTAATGCTACCCCTATATTCTGTTCTTTCATTCCCCTTCTGAAATTGAATTATTAACTATGTAGTTTTTGAATACCCTTAGTAAACCTGTAAAAGCATACATAATTCATGAATCTAAAAAGAGACTTGGTGAATCATACAATGGTGATGTAACTCATGCTTTGAGCTCAGTGTTTTTTTCTGCTCTCTGGTCAGACATTAGTTGTCTCCATCAAGTGACCTTGAGGTGATGGAGGGGGTGATAATGCCTCGACAGTCAGGCAGACAGGCTGCCTTTCATTCACTCACACAAGCACGGTGGAAGGCAGAGAGCTACTTTGCCAATGACACTGTGAGAAAGCAATAACAGCCCATCAGTACTGTCTGGAGCTGCTATCGTTTTAATACAAAAAACAGAAGGCGGCACCATCAGACCAGAAACAGAGAGCGATTAGGGTGGTGGGCAGGTACATTTACCTCCATGAAATAGATTTGATTTCCAAATCACACCAGGGAAGATCCCATGGAGTGAAGTTTTATTATTGCTTACATTTTCTCTTGTGTTCCAAACCTTAAAATGAACATTATCTCAGTGTTATCTCCATTGTTGTTTGGTCCCAGCATCTAACGCACAATAAAATCAGTGCTCTTTAACTACTTTTTCTACAGAAGCCAAGAACAGCAGTGCTTGCAATCTTTTTTTTTTTTTAATGCCGTTATTAAGTTAATTATTTTGTTATCTCGAGATAACAAAGCTCGTTTTCTCGTGATAACGGCTTCATTTATCTCGTAGTCTTCTCCTTAAATGACAAGGACATATCTGAATGTTATCTCTAACAGAAAGACACAATGCAATTTCTGGCTGTGTTACTTAGACCTTGATTGAAGTAGCCTACAGTCTGATGTGTTGATCAATAATGGGTACTCCTTGATCTGACATATTCAGCTTAAATCAGTTGCTGCAGTTGTCAAGAGGCCATCTATGCATGCTGGCATGGCACTCCTGATCACTGATAAACATTATAAGTAGGCTAATAAGAGGAAACAACCTTTTGTTTTCTCATGATAACGGGTCGATTACCTCGTTTTCTCGATAACGAGAAAAAAAAACAATATGGAAAAACAAAAAAATGGAATTCCATATTTTTCTCACAGTTTCTTGCACTTTTTCCCCCCAATTTTTCTTTGGAGGATTTCCTCATCATCATGTTGGTGGTGCCGAGTGGCTAGATAAGACAACAGGTCGACAAGTCCTCACACCTAAATGACAAAAAATATGTTGTTTGTCAGTGTATTCCAAAAGAACCCATATAACAATACAAAAATGATTAAAACAAGTGATTTTTGATCTGCTCCATGGTTAAGGTTTAGTTAAGTTTAGGTGACAAAAACAGTGATAATTCAGCTGCTTGTCAGGACATAAACGTAGGTCTGAGCATGGAGGTTAATTCTTGACCCTTTGGGAAAAGTATATGTACCAAAATAATTTAAGCTCAAAGGTCCGCTTACTACAGGGTTTCTGCAAGGACATCAAGTTATATGTAAGACTTTTTAACCTTTTTAAATACCACATAAAATGCAATTTAAAGATGGGATAGCCAGTATTTTTTTGGCATCAGTGGGCAAAAATTCCATAACGACCATTCAGCATATTGTAATTTAAGTGGTCTGAGAGAAAGCTTACAACGGCATTGCAGCTGCCTCTGAAGCCTGGAGCACTCTACCCTGCAGCCGTGAAGTGCTGGAGGGGCGTCTTTGAGAAGACAAGTTGCGGCCAGAGGGACCGGGGTCTCCGTGAGGCCCTATGAGGCATGAGGTTTCGCAGGGCAACTGACTCCTTTCGCTGCTGAGGGGCTTAGCGGAGTAATAGGAGGCTGCAGAGAGAGAGAGAGGCGGAAGGTTTTGCATAGGTTTGCACAGGTTTTGCCTGCTGCTGCTTTAACACTGTAAGTGCCAGAATTCCATAACTACCAGAACTGCCGTGAGCAGTCATTTTGACCGTTTAAATTCTAAACTCTATAATCTGTCCTGATAAATACCCAATTGAGAGATTACTGCATTTATTCCGTTAGGATATCTTTTAAAAAAGTAAAATAACACCAAAATTTACATTTTAAGAAGTTTAATCATGTATGTATGCATATAAACCGTAATTATTGCATATATTTACACCAGTATTTTTTGTAGTATTTTGCCAGTATTTTTCATTCGCATTTTAAATTAATCCAGCATTACTCAGAACAAGAAAATAACAATTAAATGTATTTTTTTAGATTATAAAACATTTTACGTGATCTACTGTTCACCAGCAGAACTAATGAACAGCCCAGGCTATAGCGCAGTGCAGGGCAGCGGAGCATGGTGCAGCAGAGCATGGCACAGCAGGGACTCGAGGCCGATCGCGACATTTCTATGACAGAGACAATGATAGTTGCTAAGCAACCAAGATGCATCTCCAACTGCGAAAAAATAACAATAGAAATATGACCGCCTGTGGCCGAAATAGGTAAAAATGATGATATTTTCTTTGCCTTTTGTGTAATTTATAGAAAAAACATTTTAAATGAAAATACAGACACTTTTAGGAAAAGTCAGGTACCAGCAGCAATGTATTTTTTAATTCAACAAAGTTATTGCACTTAATGACCGTCGTGGCCGTTCTATTTAAAGCTGGGGGAGGCAAAATCTGTGCAGCCTATGCAAAACCTTCCGCCTCTCTCTCTGCTGCCTCGTATCACTCCGCTAAGCCCCTCCCACCAAACCCACAACTTCGACCGGCAGCAGAAGGAGTCAGTTGCCCTGCGAAACCGTATCCCTTGTAGGGCTCGCTCTCCACGGCGTGAGCCTCACAGAGACCGCGGCCCCTCCCACTGTGACTTGTTTTCTCAAAGACGCCCCTCCAGCTCTTTGCGGCCGCAGAGCAGAGCGCCCCAGGCTTCAGAGGCAGCTGCAACGCCGTCCAGCAGCGGGATGAGAGGCTAGTACACCACACACACACACCACTGTCCCCTGTCAAAAGTTATTCCCCACTGTTTGTCATCATGCCTCTTTGCCACTCGTCGTTACGAGCGCCATGGCATCGAACATAATTAGAGGTCTGCTCTCAGACTACTTGAATTACAATATGCTGCACGGTTAATATGGCATTTTTGCCCAATGACGCCAAAAGAAAACTGCCTACCCAACCTTTAATACCTGTTTCACAGTCATACTGGCCAAAGTATGATATGGGAGGAGATTGTAACCAAAAACGAAGAATGGTGTTTGGGGTCAAATGTCAACTTAAATTGCATGTTTTATCTGACCTATAGTCCAAAACCAAAAGATATTACATTTACTATATATTATATACGTATATATACAGTATATTTATACCATATATATGATACAAACAAGCAGCACATATGTGGTTGAAAAATGACAAATTAATCATTAACTAATAATTATTACTGAAAATTAATTTTCTTTTGATTGTCTAAATGTTTAATTAACTAATTGTTGCAGCTCTACAATCATGGCAGAGACAGGATTTTTCTAATACACCTTGCGGTATACCTGCTTCCTCTGCTGTAGATGAATTCTCCATTTAGCATTTACCATTAATTTAAAAGACAAGCGTCATCTGAGGTGGGAAGCAGCAATGAAATGTCATGATATATATGATATATGAGAGTTACTGGTTAAGGGCTACTTAATTATGAAATCCTGTCATATCCTCCTTGCATAAAGCCAAGGTAAGTGATGGAAACATGTACTGGTTCATATTTGTTTGGCTAAACTTTCTGACACTTGAACAGTGGTTTGATGGAAACAGTAGTGTATGTTGTTTTTTTTTTTTTTTTGCACCAAATCAAAAAAAATGGCACTGAATAAATGCTAAATATACAAGATAAAAATTCTCCACATGATGAAAAGCACAGCCCATCAGCTAACCAGGACACATCACATCATCCCTGACTGAAGGAAAAAGCAATTTAGAAAGTACAATTAGGAATTATTTTTTCCTTTTAGCAACCTTTTTCCTTTTCCTGCAGCAGGTAGTCCAAGTATATTTTGTTCCACAGCAGGTAGAGCAGCTGAGGCCTGTATGCTGTTTTTTGCAGATCTGTGGGGCTTAATTGGAAATCTCATGTCCACTATGCAGGTCCTTGACTGTTCCTTTGGGTTGTTTGGTTCCATTATTGCTTTCCCTGATTTCTGTAAGACTTCAATTAGAAATCTTGAGGTCACTTTCTTATTTGCTCTTGTGATAATTCAGCTGCATTTGAAATGAGGAGAATAGGGACAAAGCAGGGCAGTGGGGTTTTATTTCCTAATTTTAAAGCTGCATAACTAGTTAAGACACTGCAACTGGATGGACTTGACTATCTCACTGGTTCATCTAAGTTTAATTATTTTTCTTTCCAGTATCTGGCTCACTGGTTATTATCCATACACAAGTCTGTAGTGTTCTACTGCTCTGCATTGACATTATTTTCCTGTCCACTTTGCCCTTTTATAACCAAATCCAGCCCAGTATCCTTAGGAATTCTAACCATATTGTGGCTGCTAATCCGAGGTCGAGTTTGTGTCCCGACTGATTTTCAATTAATTTTAGCTTTTTTTCCCTTTTTTTTTTTTTTTTACAATTATGATATTTCCCTACCCCTAACCAAGTTAGTTTTAGTGACCTAACCTTAACCAGACCTTTACCAAAGCCTATTTGCCATTGCCTCGATCTACCTAACATTACCCCGTGTAGTTGCTATGTGCAATATAGTCCGGTGCCTGAATTAAACCAAAGAAGGTGTTTTTTTCCCCACCCGTATTCCGCAAAGACACGCCCCTACTCTGCCTCCGATTGGCTTTGACCCTGACATTTTTTCTAACCCTAACCATCTCACTCCTCATGCCTAAACCTAACCAACCAAACCAATAAAGGCAACAAACACTGGCCAATCAGAGGCAGAGTAGGGCGGGTCTTCGCGGAATACCAGTGGGGAAAAGAATCAAGGGTTACACAGGTGTTTAGGGGTGCGTACCTAGACTCACCAGGGGATGGCGGTACGCAATAAGAAGTACTGGTACCCAGTACCGGTGAGTACCGGCACTGACTATAGTAGAAAGAAGTAGGCCTCATTTTAAAAAACACTCGCACTGAAAACATTGGCACAGAATGTAATCTGGAGTTTTTTAGAATATCAGAATATCAGTGTTCTTATCTGGAGAGAGGGTTGCCAAATCTTTCTCAATATCACATGGGGCTGGATTAAACAAAGGCCAAACATCCACCCAGGGCTGGAGAACATCTTGTCAGAAAATTGTAGAGTAACGACACCTTGCAGTGCTCCAGGGAACTATTCAGTTGTCTCAGAGTTTGAAAAGACACCTGAATTCTTTGTATGTCTGCTTTCTCTGCAGAACTGACCAACAGGCTACAGTTCTTTCTGGTTGTCAAAAAGAAATGCATTTTTTTTTGGTCCTCTTTCCACTAATGCTACCAAGCAAAAAATGATTAAATAAACAACCTGAAGGCCCTCAGAGCAACATTTTAAGCACCATCAAAGAAAGAAGGGCAACTGCTCCAGATTGTAAACCTAATTCATCATCAAGTTTTACACAGCCGATGTAATTAAAGCAGCACGTCAGTAGCACAGCAGCAGCTTCAGTCATTGACGGAGGTAAGTGTCGTCACAGGATGTGTCCCTGATTTAGGTCACCTGTATTTTGGCATCACTCAGAGTCCAACAGATAATCACTGTAGTTACACACATAAAATGGATGAAAATAGACTTGAAGCCGAAAAACATGCTCTGGGTCGCCGCTATTAGCATAACAGGCGAGTAAAGCGTGACCCGTCAAACACATGAGACAGACGACTGAAAAACGTGGCCAAAATGCCTCCTGTGAAGAAAAGTGCATGGGGCTAGGGGGTTTAACATATTTGCTCATCTCTCCCCACAGATATGTGAGAGATGAGGAAATATGTTAAACCCCTAGCCAGAGCCTGCAGGTGGATGCTGGAGTGGTGGTGGGGCTGAAAGAACAGGCAGCAATACTGATGCAGGGCAACAGTGGCGTTGACAGGCAGAGGGAGAGATGGGAAAATTTTGCTGCTTAAATAGGCCGCCTGAACTAGCTCGCAGGCGTCGCTCCATTATTGTGTTGAGGCATTTCGACGTGGATATTCTTTAAAACACATCACCTATGGTGGCCACAAATTAACTGGCAACATGTGGTTATAAAAGCCCCAAATGTGCTGATTAACCTTGATTGGAATGCATTTCAGAGCGGTGGAGACAGAAAGATAGTCCATCCACTCAGAGAACAATGCTTACACATGTAACCTTCTGTTATTACAGAACGGCGATGGCTTGGTAGAATGAAGCCTCTGAATCTTTACTAGATTTTTATTTGTGTTTACTTTGTATATTTGCAGATAGTGAAAACAGTTTATGGCTGCAGCTGATAAGTTTACGAGGCAAGCTGTGTTTGCTGCTCGCTCAACGCTGTTGGCAATGACAGTACCAGCACACACTGTTTATCTTTCTTTCTGTAAGTAATCCCATTGCTTGGAGTAACTACACGCCTAAAGGCTGGCAGCCAATAACAATTATAATCCTCAGCTCTTACAATAAAAAATTATTTCTGAATCGTTTCTTGCAAATGTTATGTAATGCTGATAAAAACAATGGAAAGATTAACAAAGAGGTGATAAGGGAATTGCTTTGTCTTTTTGTTGTTTCAGCTATGGCACAAGTCTCGTTTATCAGTCAGATTCAGGCCAAGCCTCCAGAGGAAAACTATCCAATAAGACTCATCTGTAAATTTTCTCCAGTTCTCTTGCGTAGGAGTTGTATGTTGCCTTTCAAAATGGGCTTCACGCTGTGCTGTATGCATCTCAACTGTCAGCTCCAGGCAATCAGTGAAGGCCGTCATAACAAACTGCAGCTGTGCCCTAGATTGCTTTTTTGGCAAAACCGAGGACACCAATTAAACGCGGCTTTGAATGTTGAGCACACCTCGATGCTCACACCTCTCAGCTGGTAGCTGGGCCGCCGAATTTCAATGTGTCTAATCACACCGACTGTGCCTGTGTGAGGAGACAACAGATACAGACCTTTAGTCCCACCTGTTTTCTTTGTCTGACATTAAATATTGAACAACCACCAATACAAAATTCATCGTTCACAAGGTGCACTGCACTATATATTTCAATCCAATTTCAAGTCACTAGGATTCATCCTCTGGGCAACATGAATGTATGTACAAAATTTCATGGTAATCTATCCAAGTTATTGAGATGTTTCAGTCTGGACCAAAGTGGTGTCCGGACGGACCAACATTGCCATCTATATGCCTCTAGCAAGGCTAAAAACTCCATTTGTTTTAATTTAGGCAGAACAACCAAGGGTGGGTGGGGGTTAAAGAAATTGTGTTTGACCAGACAGTCTCCAAGAGGTTCACAGATCCATTAATTCTTTGCAGGTACTAGCACTAAAAGATGGAAGAGTCTACAGCCATGCTGTGAGGCTGTATTTCGACGCAGCAGTGCTTTGAGCTAAATGCTAATGTCCACAGGCTAACATAGTCATAGTGACAGTGTTAACATGCTGATGATTAGCAGGTAATGTTTACCATGTTCATCATCTTAGTGTATTAGCATGCTAACATTTGCTAATTAGCACACAAAGTACAGCTGAGGTTTAAGGGAATTAGTTTAATGGGTATTTAGTCATAAAGTACTGGACAAACTGAAACTTGATGGCGCTAGATGAAAAGTTAAGGTATCCCCAAAGTTATTACAATTCATCCTGTGTGAAACATGAACAAGTGTGTACAAGGGTTTATTGCAATCCATCCAAATGTTGGTGAGATATTTCAGTCTGAGCCACAGCAGTGGACAGACTGACCCACGTTGCTACCCTTATAGCCATGTTGCTATTGTAAATATGGTATCTCTACCTTTAGAGCAATCTGGCTGTCCAACAGTTGATTAAATCCGTGAAACCTTAATGTCCAAATTTATCGCAATAACAACAATAAAGTCCACATGTTTTAATTTATGTGGACCAGTATCCAATAGGGGGTGGGTGGTAATCGGTTGAAGAATTACGTTAGATTAGGATATCTCCAAGAGGCACACACCCATGACTTCTTTGCAGTTGCTGGGTAGCAATAATCTGCACAGAAACATGAAAAATACCCACAGGACAACGTTGTCAATCATATTCACATAAAATAAAAGGAAAAACTGGGGATGAGACAGCAGTGAGCAGCTATTTCTGTCATCTTTTAATGAACAAGGTTGCCTTCCAGCGTAAGGAATCCTAAATCATTAGACAAAACGGTTAAGCTTTTCTTCTGAATGACATACAATGGCTTCTCAGTAACCTTTTGAAAAGCCTACTTTTTTGCTAAAGCATTTTGTGGCAGTGGTGCCTGTAGAGCCTCAGTGTTAATACAGCTGACCATTCAGACACCAGTGCTTCACCCAGCAGCACTGGTTGATGGCTGGATGATCAGTTCTACCCAGAAGTGTCTAATGGAATTGATATCAGGGAGTTCACATTATTCCCCCTGAATATTTCTTTAACCATTGAACCTGTTGAAAATATGCAACCGTCCAGGGCTAAATGATGGCCATCTCTGCCCAAATTATATAAAGCACCCATGACTCAGTAGCTAAGATGAGCTAGGGTTTATAATAATAATAAACTTTATTTATAGAGCACTTATCAAAACAAGTACAAAGTGCTTCACATAGAAAAATGGCATACAAGAGCAAGTGGATCATAGAATACATGGAGAAATTAAAATACTAATAAGATAATGAGCAAAATAAAATTTTTAAAAAATAAATAAAAACATACAAGTCAGATAAAATCAGGATATGCTTTCTGATAAAAGTACACTTTTAGAAGAGACTTAAAGGAAGACACTGACTCAGACTTCCTTATTTCCTCGGGCAGGTCGTTCAGAGCCTCGGGGCCCTGGTGGCAAAAGCTCTGTCCCCTTTAGTTTTCAGTCTAGACTCTGGGAGAGACAGAAGACCGCTGCCTGAGGATCTCAAGCTACGCACAGGTTCATACGGGATTAAAAGTTCTGAAATATAGTCTGGAGGAAATATAGTCTGGTCTAGTCTGGAGCCAGGTCATGAATAGCTTTAAAAGTAATCAATAAGATCTTAAAATCAATCCTAGAACAAACAGGGAGCCAATGTAAAGATGCTAAAACAGGTGTAATGTGATCGTACCTCTTGGTTCTGGTTAAAAGCCTGGCAGCTGAGTTCTGTACAATCTGTAGTCGTTTCAAAGTTTTTTGGTTAAGACAGGAGAAGAGGCTGCAATAATCAAGGCGTGAGGAGATAAAAGCATGTACAACAGTTTGTGCATCTCTGAAGTTTAAAATTGATCTTATTTTTGCAATATGTCTGAGATGATAAAAACATGATTGGACAAGCTTTGTGATATGTTTCTCAAAACATAAATTGCTATCAAGCAGGACACCGAGATTTCTTGCAACAGGCTTAATATGTTGTGATACGTAACCAGTAGATGGCAGTATTTGTTTGCTGATATGCTGGGACCCAATAACAGGGATTTCTGTTTTCTTAGAATTAAGTTGAAGAAAGTTTATCGACATCCAGTTATTTATATCAGTCAGGCAGTCCTGTAGAGAACTCAGCATACTGACAGCAGTGGGATTGACAGGGAGGTACAGCTGTGTGTCATCCGCATAACAATGAAAAGAAATCCCATGTCTACGGATGACATCACCCAAGGGGAGCATATATAGGGAGAACAAAATTGGTCCAAGAATTGACCCTTGAGGCACACCATACTTGATATGGGAAAAAGACGACTTGAAGTTGCTAATGGAGACAGAAAACTTCCTATTTGACAGATATGATGAGAACCAGTTTAATGCAGTACCAGATACACCCACCCAGTGCCTCAGTCTATCTAAAAGAATGCCATGATCAGTTGTGTCAAAGGCAGCACAAGAATTGAACACAAGCCTGCGTCAGTATTCATTAAAAGATCGTTAGTGACTTTCAGAAGGGCTGTCTCAGTGATGTGGTGCTGACGAAAACCAGATTGAAACTTTTCAAAGATATTATTGTTTTCCACAGCAGCAAGAAGCTGCTTTGAAACAATTTTTTCAACAATCTTGGAAATAAAAGGCAGTTTTATCTAAGAGGGTAGGATCAAGCCCAGGTTTTTTTAGGGCTGGTTGGACACAAGCAATTTTAAAGTAATCTGGGACACAACCAGTAGACAATGAGCTGTTCATAACAGAGAGCAAATGTGGCCCAGTACAATTCATTACTTCAAATTTAGAATTATGTCAAGCAGGCTGGAAGATACTTTCATATGACACATGATTTCTTGGAGTTCAGGCAGAGTAACAGGGGAAAAGTGGCTCAAAGAATCCCGATGCAGGTGATCAACATCTACAAAGGTCGGACTGGGGGTGATACCAAGTCTTATTGACTCTACCTTTCTGGAAAAATGTAATAAAAACACAATCAGCAGAGGCACAAGGGGAGGCCGGATTTACTAACTGATCAACAGTCTTGAATAGAAATCTGGTGTGCTGATGGGCAGAAATAAGTTCAGAGAAGTAACAAGTTCTAGCGTCTTTCACCATCATATTATAGAGGAGTAATAGCTCTTTCATAGCCACATAGTGGACCTGGAGACCTGATTTCTTCCATCTGCGTTCAGCCATTCTGCATTTCCTTTTGCAGCTTCGAATACTGTCATTTAGCCATGGCAGTTTTCTAGTTTTTGAGTTAGATCTATTCTTCAAGGGAGCTATAAGGTCTAAGGTTGAGGAACATAGGGAGGTAAAAGAATTAACCAAATCATTAGTGCAGGAGGGTTTACTTAAGAGACAATATTTTCAAAGTAATCTCAATGAACACTATGTTCATGCCCAGCAATTCTCTCTTACCAGACGGCAACTCACCTATTAAATAAAGCGTGTGACTCATATCGCTCAGGGATGTTGTAGGCTACTCAAGCCTCCTAATCCCTTCATTTGCAAAATCAAGGCTGTGCTGTGGAGACAAATGGCGAGTGCTGCCATTTGCCTTTCCACTCACCCCTAAGTGCTTTTCGACTGCATCAAGCCTGTGTTAGAGAATGAGGTCATGGGCAGAGCCTCTGTAATGCTTTACCTTGAAATTCAGGCACACAAATCGAATAACACCCCATAAATAGATACACAAAGGCAAGAAGTGGTCGATAGTTCAGCAGAGGGACATGGTATGTGGCACTGCATGGACCGTAGTAAATGTTGCAAAGTCCCAAAGGTCCTAAACCTCAACACATAGAAATCCTGTAAGGTGATGCCAGTTCAATTCACACAACACATTCATATTTAACAAACTGGCTGGCTGCCTTTCTTAATATGATCAAAAGATTAATTCTCTAGATTTCTCTGTACAGAATGTTTGCTCACTATTTTTCAGGAGGCAGTTTGTATTTCACTCGTGATTTTTAAATCCTCCTTTGTGAAGCAGTATTACATTCCTGACACCAGAATTTAATTTGAGCCAAGACAGTCCCAGATTCAATCTTTTGCAGCCCCATTGAGTGATTTAGATAAGACAGGAGTATTTATACAACTATCCAGTCTCTCATGAGTTTGCACATTGCTGTCAATACAGTGCTGTCTGTACAAGTGTTTAATAACATACAGTGTTTGTCTGTTAACTTTTACAGAAGTATCTTTGCAGAGAAAATAGAACATAATTATTCAGTATCTGGGGATTACTCTCAGCTCACATATTGGTTTCTAATCTCAGTTAAAGCTTTAACTGAATATTGCACGAGTATGTATTTTCTATACTACAGCTATAGCAGCTATACACTTGAAATGTAGTTGCCTTGAATTAAAACAAGACTATGTAACTTTCTAACGGGAAGGAAACGCTATTCGAAGGAGAGCCAACTTTGACACAAGACAGGGATGGAGAGGAAGGAAAAGGGAGGTGAAAAACTTTACTTTTCATTTTACTGTTGTGACATCCCATGTCATGCATATTGCTGATCTGATTACTGTGACTGAAAACATCTGAACCCACAGCAGTTGTGTGCTAAAATGTAGATGCTACCTGCCAGCGTTACTCACTAAAAGCCCACTGATTGAGTGACTAGCAACAGCAAGGGCCTCGCCTCGACACGACAACAGGCAACAGGCAATTAGCAAACTAATAATAATAATAATAATTACCTAACATGTTCCGCTAATGTTACAATCCACATCATCTTCACACACCATGGAAAATAGAGTCTGATGGCTGGTAATATGTAACTTAGCTCCGTTGCTAATGTACTAAGTTACAAATACAGCCTGATGACTGCTAGTATACTTAGCTCCGTTGATAACGTGCTAAGTTACAAATACAGATAGATGACTGCTTGTATACAACTTAGCTCTGTTGATAACGAGCTAAGTTACAAATTGGCGAGCTAATAAGCGACCGTAATTCACCAAAGGGCTGATAAATGAATGAAAGCAATTGGGTTGCATCTGCTAATGTGTGCGGTTACTTTCAGTGGTAACATTATGACAGTTACGTATGGAAGGCCAAAAGGACCAAAACGTCTAGTTCGACGTTCGCCTTTAGACGTACAAATTTGACGTCTTAAGACGCTGATTTTGAACGTCTTCAGGCGTTTAAAAGTAGGTGCTACCACTTCATCAGTTTCTGAGGGGAAACCCTACATATGATAGACCTATTTCACAATATAGCGGTTGTGACCGGAAGTAGGGACTGAGCCACCCCATACAAATGGACTGTCCCAAATAGTAATTCACAGTTGCGTATAAGACACGTGATAGGTACATAGTCCAAACGTAACCACTAGTAAGAGCCCACATGACCACAACGTAGGTGTAGGTACAGCCCAACCAGCCCCTACATCAAAAAGGGGTGGGTATGTTGACGCCAACCAATAGCATGGAAGCCTTAAGGTCCAAACGTCTTAAGACGACGTACAACAACATACAAATCAACGTACAAATCTGACGTCTTCAGACGTCAAATTTGTACGTCTAAAGACGAACGTCGAACTAGACGTTTTGGTCCTTTTGGCCTTCCATAGTTACGTGTAACGTTATGTGTAACTTAGTGTTATACTTCTGCCGAATAAAGCTAACTAACGTTAGCTTACTTTGGAGCAGTCACCCTCCTAACGTTAAGATACTGACTCACGCTCACAAACATAACAGAAAAATTAAATCCCCACACAAAACTGCCACTTAAACATAGTTTCTTTCATTCGTGTTATTGTTGGACTAAGGGTTACTCGTCTTACTCCACCATTTGTCACTTTATTTTTTGGAAGGTTTTGTTCAGGAAGAATGTACTTTTGTACATTTAAAAGTTAGCTTTGCTTCAACCAACATTAGGAAATAGGTTATATGTACTGGTTTAAACCAAGACACCCAGCAGTATCTGTACAGAAGGTGGGAAAATCTTTCAGGATGCTCTGACATTTCCTGTGTGCTCCTGCACGTGTGAACCATTGGCAGGTTATGGAAAAAGGTCAGCCAGTCAAGACAGTGACTGTAATAAGACAGAGAAACTAATTTAAGTAGTTTTGCTAATGAATATCAGACCCCAGTCATTTTAAATGAGTACAGCAGAAATAAACAATATCTCTGAACACTTTACATTTATAGCACTGCAGCATTACTGCAGGTTGCCTAACGTTCTGGGTTCAAACCTGAACTTTGGCTTTTTTATGCAGAGTTTACATTTTCTACTGATATCTTTGTAGGTTGGATCAACCAGAGACTGAATTGCCTGAGAGTGTGAACGTGTTTGTCTACGTGTATTAGCATGTGGGATATGCTCTAGCCCCCCCTTGACCTTGAAAAAGACAAGTAGTATAGAAAATGGATGGAAAGTTATAATTTGCACCTGATTTGTTACCTTTGAAATTTACAGACCTCTTCTATCAGCAACGTTGCACAAAACTGACCTGTTAGGTGTCACAGCCTATTGTTCAGCAAAATGACTGATCAGATTTACAGTAAAGAATATGACTAGTATGATCTGTTGCTTGCTGCCGGTGATAGCAACATGCTAGTTAGCTTGATGTGTTGTTAGATGGTTGTTATTAGCTTAATTAGTATTGTGGTCTTCTCAATGGCAACATCATCATGATGTTCAGATATAGTAATAAGGCACATAGTACCAGTAACACTCTGAGCTGAGTTCAAATGTTCATGTATGAGTCACATCCACAGTAATATAGACAATATGTGACTGTTTTCATTTTACCAGCAGAGAAAATGCATTCATAATACTGACAGAAGATTTGTCCGAAGAAAAGATCCCTGGCTTCTTGCTGCTCTGCCTGCAGATGGTTTCTGATCATCAGCTTGCCAGAATTCAATTAACAGTGAAAAGCAAATGCAGGTTGCCACAAGGCATAATTGTCAGGAAAAAGAAAAACTTTACTGGGATGTATGGAGTGACCTTGAGACACTTTTAAGAGAGATTAGATGAACTCTTGGGACAGTCACATACTCTGAACTCATGCTTTATACAGCAACCCCCCTGACAGGGTTATGTAAGATAAATGACTTGAAAATGAAAATCTTAAATTCATGAGAAACAAACAGTGGAAAAATAATGCTAATACTCTGAGGACCTGGCATGTCCTGCATGGTTACCACTGAAGCCAACTAATCAAATGTGGTGATGTTGCAAAGCACAATAACGTAACCGACTGCCATGGCATCAAAACAACACCAGTGTTTCCTCTCAATACCATCGTTAGTCAGCATTATTTATTCTTGGTGCAATACTGCACAACTTAAGTGACATTGTTTCAAGTACATCTGAAAAGATACGGTAACCTTTTTAAAAATCTATGAATGACAAAATAATCAGAAAGCCTGTTTATCTCTGAGATATCCCATTTCCTTCAGATAGTCCCTACTTTGCTTCACAACAGCATTTGAGAAGAGAAGATTTGGCTCTTATTCAGAGGGAGCATTACAGCACAGCTGGACATCTTTTAGGAAAACAGAAAACTCTGGAGGTTGGCATGGCCTTTTGTAAAATGAAACTTTCATGGGGTTTCAAAGTATCTAATACCGTTAAGTATCCAATCTTACCTTAGACTTTTTAACTCTGTTGGCAGTGACAGCAATCCTTCACTATTCACAGTTTTAGATAAAAGATGATGTAAGACCTACTAATAAAATGAATCCATCTAAATAACTAAAAATAGGTGCCAATTGGTGTTCCCGAGCAAACTCAAAAGAAGGACTATTGACCAGGGGTCAATAGTCTGACACTACGGGCCCCTCTTCAGCCAAAGGTGCAGTTATATTTATTTACATTTTGGCAACTTGGCACCATTAAAAGTATGCCGAATTAGTTATTAATAGTTTTTGTATGCAGTGTTACAGTGGATTTACAGACAAACGTAATGATTCTCAGGCAAGTAAGTCAAACTGTTTCTTTAATCAACTTTTTAAGTTGAATGGTGATGCAATTATACAGATTTTACAATGAACTTGGTAGACACCCTCTAAAATCTCTTGCACCAGATTACTAATATATGTTAAGGTAGTTAGTCACCTATACTAACCTTCTGCAAAAAGAGTACTGCACCTTTAGCTGATGCTAAATTGGTACAAAATTGTACCTTGAACTTGCAGCAGCTACTTTGTTCCTTTGAAAAGGTACACATGGGGGCTCATTATGTGGCTGTTACGGCACATCTTTAAAACTGTATTGCTCCTGTTCCTCTATTTGAGCGTATAATCACTTGAAATTGCCGTATTTACACATATGAACATCAGTGGAAGTGGGACAGGTGGGTGTAATCATGTTCATCTTTTCATGCTTAACTGCGAAGTGAACACTCCATGTTGCATGTAAATTTGCATGCAAAAAAACCAACATATGTTGTATAGAATATGTTTGAATAACAACAATACACTATTTGCTCCTTTCTAAATAGCTTTCAAAATGTCATATATAGCAGTCTGATTTATTGGAAAATGTTATGTTATATGAAAGAAATAACTAAAGTGTTTCCAATGGCACTACTATAATCCAGCTACTGGCTTTGCTTTTTGTTGACTTCATAGTCTGGAGCAGCAGTTTTTTAACTCTATATTAAGAGACTGAACTAAACTGTGTGATTTGGCTTCTGGAGTTATTACCAGTTCCCCTCAGCTCCATCACCAACAGAGCCAATCTGAGATACCTGCACTCTTACAAATGGGGCAGCTGCTTGATCCTTCAGGCAACCTTTGTTCTGAGAAACAGACATGTAATGTTCTCACTAAGTTTTGTAACCAGATAATCGGAAAAAAAAAACAGTAGCCAGCCAATGGGCTCCAGACTTGTTGCACAGGCATCCAATTTGGTGCTTCCTTACACACTGTCATGCTTCTCTGTATTCCACAATGTGTGGGGATGCACAGATTAGAAACTTGCAGCTGACACTGATAACTAGAAATTATTAGTGGCCATAACAGCATGTTACATGGTATCTGATTTAGAGACAGTTCGTGGAAGCGCAAGTCAGAGCTCCTATTATTTCAGCCCTCTTTCAGCAGCATTTGCTATTATGAGAAGCCAAATAGCAATTTTGGTGTGCACATCACAAACCCAGGTTTCTAGCATCACCTTGACATGCCATTGCACCGCAGGTCAGGTGGTGATATACGGTGATAATTGTAAAATAAAGAAAAAGGTATAGTCTGTTATCTAAAATCTGAAATCTAACACATCATAGCCATAAATCATGGCTGGCATCTGATAAAACAAAGATTCTAAACAGTGCTGACATGATAATTATATATTGTGAAGCTTGCTGTTAGAGACAAACCTTATGTGATCATTTTGTCTTCCTTGAGTATTTCTTCATATTACATGATAGCCTCCAGTGGTCCTGAAACATTCAAGTCAACAAGAGTAATTTACTGTCATGTTCCTTTCTAGGAAGGTCTGAAGTCAGTGTTAACAGTCATATTTGCTACTTAACCTGGTAGTTTCCTTACCTTGAAAGAAACTAAATTCTGACTTAAATATTTTTAGATCAACAATGGATCAAACGACTATGTGTAATGTGAAAGGTGTCGTGTGTAGTGACAAACTCATTAAGAATTACTTCCCAACTCTGCAGGTCCCCTCAGCTCTACAGAACGTTTTAGCATCTTTTAGCTTTTAATGGCCCATAACTTTGGGCCATGGTTTTGGTTCAGTTTCACAGCTCTCATCAACGGCAGTTCCAGCCGCAGCACACAGCTGTTGTCAGTTTAAAAAGCTCTGATAAACCAACTGTACACTACCTGTCCAGCACCAAACAGCAGACAGACACAGTTAGCGGCTAGCTAGTGAACAGGAGCATTTAGCAGCTTAAGAGCCAGATATTTTGATCAGGAGTTGGTGGAGAGTAAAACAGAGCTAAAAGCAGAGTGAATATTAGACTTATCTGCTGGATGAGTAAAAAACATTAGGTATGACAGCTTTATAAGGTGATAATAGCCAAAAAGATAAATTATTACTGCTTTAAGGTAAGAAATAGAGGGCTGTACCAACTCTAAGTTCATCGTCAACATACAGTAACATTATTATGTGATTATAGAGTGCTGCAGGGATGATGTATTGTTGTAGGCCAACCTGGAAGTTAGCGTTGCCCTGGGTCCCTCAACGCTAATAGGATTTTTCCATTGGATTTTGGATTATTGCAGAAAATAAGCTCTGTGGCAAACAAAAGTTTATGATACAGCAAGGTTTTGTTCAGCAAGATAATCTAATGCAATCGCCAGAAGTAAAAAGCTAACGTTAGGCTATAAACCAACAACACCACAGTCACATGACTTCGTCACCACCACTGAGCTTTCAACTTGTAATTTGATTTCACGTGCTCACCTCTTCTCCAAAAGCCTTTGGGAAAGTTTGAGTTAGAATAGTTTGCAAGAGCGCAAGTATAAACAGAATGCGGCTGTAAAGGCGGACGAGTGAGTAGATGAGTTTCTGTGTTCGGTGTGATGATGTTTAATGTTCCCGACAACCTCTCAGCTGCTTATTTCAGGGGTTTTAGGACTCATTCCTGCAGCACTCAATGGTGACATAAGACATCTGTGCAGGCAATTGGAAACAATTGTCAATAACTGTTTTCTGTTAGGACCAGCTATTTGGATCATAATTGATTTGAAATCAGAAGAACACCCAGGTTGGCTGATCTGCTGCACTCCAAGATCCTAACCTGGATAAACAGCTTGGTCTGGATGTGCGTGTTTAATCCCATTTCATCTAGTTTTAGATACCACCAGTATCTTCACTCTAACTTTAAAACTGAGCCCGCTACAGCCTCTGAAAGACAGAATGTCGGCAGAGGATGTAGCAGAGTTAACAAGGTTAAAGAAATCTGAAAATTGTATTAATGTTTTTATTGCTGTCCTGTAAATGTTGGGCTACACCCATCCACTTATCCATTCTTGTTTATCCTGCAGGGTCACAGGGGGTGGGGGGCATCCATGTCAGTCACACAGATGACCCATTAACACTTGGGCATCCAGTTTCCGGGTCATCTAGTTTTATATTAAATAAACAAATACACGGCTCGCACACTGCAGGGCTCTAGTATTCGCTATTTATTACACCAAGGTAATGTTTTGAGCACTGGCCTACAGTTTCCAGCCTTACCTGCATGTCTTCAGATCTATGACGGTGTAACAACTGTGCAGTGCCACTGAATCACTGTGATGACCCTCCTTTGCTTTCTGACAGTTTGCAATCTGTTGTACCTCCACACATTTGTGATCATGGTGAGTTTTTAAACCTGCAATAACTTTTTTTGGCCACTTGGGGGCAGCGGAAACAAACATTAACATATCATCACCTTTTTAGGTTGATATAGTGAACTTGTTAGCAAACAGTTGCTTATTTACACTTCCAACAGGTAGCGGAGCAACATTATAGCAACATAGCAACATATCTGTGTTCACCAGCTCACTGTGTCTGTCTGCTGTTTGGTGCTGAGTAGGTAGTGTACAGTGGGTGTTTAGAGCTTTTTTGCTAAAATTAGCTAACTGCTGCGGTCGAAAATGACAATATGAGAGCGGTGAGACTGAACCAAAACAGTAAAGTTGTGGGCTGGACAGCTAAACAATGAGCTGAAACTCACTATAAAGCTATAAAGCTGACTGAGAGTGAGTACAATGCGACCACAAATAGAAAACAACAAGCTTGTCTCCTGGTGAGGGACTGTGTGTTTAGTTATTTTACTTTTGCGATAAAACCATCAAATATTTAGCTCGACATAGACTTAAAGTCTATCCTTTACAGGAAAAGCAGTGCCACAAGGTGAGAAAGCACAAAGAGAATAAAATATGAACATGAAGGGAAGGCTGAGAGTTAAGTAAATGCCAAAATAATTAACATGTTCAAAGGCACCAAATGTTAGCATTTGGTTAGACAGGATTGGTTCCACCTAATTTGAGCGGCCCACTCTCTGAAGCCTCCCAACTCATTCTTGATGAAAAGGTCAGTGCCTGTTGGGAAATATGAGTCCCTGTCTGTGTCTCCAAAAGGCATGCATAATGTAACAGCTTTTAAAGGGACTTTAAAAGTATATTGTATAGAAGCCTATAGGGGACTATATTAAAATGATAATATAAACTTGAAAATGAAAATGTAATTCCACAATAGCATTATAATTTCCCACATGTATGTGTTATTTGAGAAAAAATGAAAATGCAATAATCCAATTTGCATTTTCATTTTCACATACTCGTATGAGCATTCTTTGACCGTATTGAAATGAAAATGGAAAAGCTGTTTTTTTCATTTCAATTTTCATTTTTACTTAAATAACAGACATACTGTATGTGGAACATTATAATGCTACTGTAGAATTACATTACAATTTGTAGTTGTTAGTTTACATTATCATTTTAATATAGTCTCCTATAGGCTTCCATAATATTGGGATACAAAATAATCCAATACACTGAAGTGTAGCTGGATCTGAATGCTCTTTGGGTGAAAAAAACTCCACTTTAAGAACAGCAAACCTTTCATTATTAATGAAGGCCTGTCTTTTTAGATGATATTTTTCTGACAGGTTCTGAATAAATAAGCAGCTTCTGTTACTTTTTTGCATAAGGTCTCACTGGAGTAAGCATGCTAATGCATTAGAAACACTTTGTTTCTTTTACTTTCAGCAATCACCGAGATTTCCCCTTTCAGTGCTTGTTAATGTTGCATCACTTATTACAGAAAATGAATCATTGATTTGAAACGGTGAAGGACAGTTTTATTACACATAAGCTTCTACAGCAGAGTAGAAGATCACGAGCAATCAAGAGTTACAACAGCAGAAGCAAAGCAGCTGCTGGACAGAGGTGTCAAGTTTTAATAACAACGGATGTTTCATAATAGGTGAGAAAATAAAATAGCTGTGAGAATACAGTATAGATCAATAAGGGGCTGATTGTATCTTTGCCAGCATTACTTCTTTGCCAGTTGTTTTCTTTGCTGCTGTGTGGTGAGGGTTTGGTTAAATAAAAAAAACAAACAAACAAACAAAAAAAAAGTTAATATTCAAAATTTACTCTGCAGCTAGGGACCCTTTTCATATTAGACTTAGTCATTGATTCATTGCTGATGCTTTAAACATGTTATTTTAAGTAATGCAAATATCTTAAATGCTATTTATCTCAAAATATATTTAATATGAACATTTGAGCTGAGTTTACTTGGAAAATGTGAGGCAATCAGTTAACCAGCACTTTCCAAGTAAATTCTACATGTATTTTCAATGTACAGTGAACATATGCTGTATATGTTGCCAACTACCTGCTAGTCTTGCAGTGACTAGAATAAACCATTAACAATTACAAAGTCTAACAATTATGAAGCCTTTTTACAATCTTTTTCTTGTGTTTCTCCAAGTTCTCCAAGCCTTCAGCACTTAAATGCATACAACATTTAGTAGGCTGAACTGTTAGTCAGCTTAGCTTAAGATCATAAACATCAAACATGGTCTTTATGGTCTGTATGGTTTATTTCTGGAGCTATTTCAGGTGAGCGTCCACATGTTCATCCAGCTGTGCAATGATTTTAGTTTTACAGTCATCGCCCACCACATGGAACGTAGGCTCTGCTTGCTCATAACAGTTTGTTATTATTCAAGCACAATTTAACATCAAGGTTTCCTGGGGCTCAAAGTAGACCAAGGGGCCCAGAAGACATAAGACAAATAAAAAACATATTCTGCTGCACTGGTAGCTGAGATGGAGACAGGGGGATGGGGTGAGAGGTTGCCAAGGCAGACCGAGTTATGCCACGAATAGAGTTACTGTACTAATAACTAATGTGTCACTTACAATGTTTTCATTCATGATATAAGTACTGGATAATACACAACAAGATGTACACTCCATGTTAGTGAATTTATTATTTTCCAAATTTCATGGGGTTCTGGGTTTTAGCAGCAATGTTATCCAAATACCTTCCTTCCATGTGAGACCTGCCCTAGACAACACCCCCACACGACTGTTCTTGTACCCAGTGTTTGAATCCATTTTGTAAATACAAGAAGACATTGTTCTATACTGAACCCATACATCTCTCTCTTTCGCTGTGGCTCATGAGTTTAACTATGACAGATGATTTAAGTTGTTCCTATTCTGTCTGTTGTAAAATATGGATATGAAGTGGCAACATGCAGTGGCACCAAGGGACTGAAGCCCTCCGGCCCTGGCACTGTACACGCTCAGAATTCAGATGGAATAGATTGTGAATTTCTGCCAACAAACTGATGAGTTTCCCACATTTATACAAAATGTTTTCAACTGGATGAAGTCCACGTGGCGATGGCAAATTGCAACATCATGCCTATGCAAACAGGAGAATGCAGACTGGAGCCATTGTCTGTTCCAGTGCAATGACTACCCACACGTCATGCCTAAATGATGTCAACATCTATGACTCATCTATCCTGATCAAAACAGACCCATCCATTCACAGCAGGGTCTGTGCAGACAGATGGAAAGACGGGAAATATTCTGGAAATACTGTGTGCATCAACTCAAAATGTCACCAACAAACTGAGGTTATATTGGGAGGCTTAATGATGGGTTTCATTGCAGGTTTCCAAGATTTATTTGGCAGGTGTGGGCATTGGAGCTGTCACCCAATGTTACACAAACTTGACAAAACAGACACCATTGGAAGCAACACAAAAAAACATCCAGGCAAGTTGACAGTAATTGATTAGCTTGAAGCAGATTGGATATAATTGGATTGTAACCCTAACCCTTTCCTGATGAAATATAGCAGTTCAAGGAATTCACTAAAATCAGTTAAAAATAAGTTAAAATTAAGTTAAATTGCTCAGGGTCTTTTTAAATGAATAAACTACACCTCGGGAGGACGCTCCTCAGAAGTTGAACCATAAGATCAGCTGCTGTAGAATGGAACAAGACAGAGTAAACCACTTACTTTAATGTCTACTGAGCTACATTCATTTAGGGCTCTTAAAAAGTCTATTTTAAGGAAGGCTCTGTCAGATCTGCTTTAATTAAGAACACTCCAAGAAAAACAAGTACTCCCCTTATTTTTCCTCATTAAAGTCTCCAAAGAAAACTGTGTAAAAACTTGGTAAAGGAAAACCAAACTGAAAATCTCTCTTTTCAGTATCAAAAATCCATACCCTTTGAAAAGTTCTGTTTGCTTGTTGGTGGAGGTCGGCAGCTTTCCTCAACTTGAAGTCACAGCGGTTAAAAGCCAGACTCACTATATGGAAGATTTAAAATGGCTAAATTAAAACAAATCAACTATTTAAAAGAAGAAATAACACTCTAATCGTCTTTCAAATCAAAAGAGTAATTCAGAATCAACAGATTGCACTCTTGCTAAATTCAATACACTCAAGGGTTTTACTGCTACAGCCTTACTTGTTTTGGTATGACCAGTAGCTTATGGTGGCTAATGTTAGTTAGTTTAATATTGCTGTATAAGTGACATATGGGAATAATTCTGTCCGTTAATAAAAACACATGGAAATCTGCTGCTCCTCTGTTCGTCCGATAAACTGTTAGTCATATCCTGCTGGGAACTCAGGGAAGTGACCACAGAAGGTGGATGCTATTAAAATTCGGGCAGTAGTACTCCCTAAAAGTTGAAAGTAAAATACGGTAGTTTCCACTGTCGGTTATAATCACTTATTTATAAATCTTTACTGCTGAGAACAGACAATGTTTTGGCAAGTAAGTTAACACATGTACAGTACTCCGAGTGACATTTATTGTGAGCAAACACTTATTAGCACATTTGTTAGCTTGCTAACTACATCCATGCTAAGCCAGCTAAATATGGTATTGCAGTTTAACACGTGTTTTCAGGCCATTTTAGTAAAGATCCTAGAATATTTGTCATGGTCCACGAAGGACTCTTGTGTGGACTTGTTTGTTATTTCCTGTGTTATTTTGAAGTCCCTGTTCTTGTTTCTTTGTGTGCCTATTTACTTCCTGTCATTGTTCTGTTTTCCCGCCAGTTTGATTAAGTTCACCTGTGTCTTGTGCTCACCCGTTTTCTGTTTGCCTCGTTGTCTCCTTATCTATATATACACCGGCCCCTTTCCTTTGTTCAGTGTCGCGTCATTGATGTCATGTTCCTGTGTTTCCTGCGTGTCTGTTCCTGTGGTTTTTCGTGAGTTTATTTTTGAGTTAATAAATCTTTGGACTTCTTCCGCCTCCCTGCCTACATCTGTCTGCATTTGGGTCCTCTCCCTGCTGCCTAAAATGGCTCTTCACGACAATATTTATCCAATTACAGTAAAGACCAAGCTCTGAAGTGCAAAGAAAAACAAAATCGCAAAGAAACTAACCAAAAACAAGAAATGCAAACCAAAAGACAGGCAATACCGCCACGCTGAAGCTGTGATTTTGTATGCAAATCACATTTCTTTGCATTTCACATCATAGCTCTGTCATATTTTGGAATGATAAACATTTTTGGTTGTAGTTATTATTGGGTGTTTTGCTGTCCCACCTTTCTTTGTATTGTAACTGACGGTAATGTCAGTATGGGATTACTTTTGTCTAAGTCTGTTTGCTGACTTGATGACTCCTATTTGTACTACTGTTACACAACATTGTAGCATTCATCATTATCCTGTAATAGTCCCTTGTGACCACAGTGGCCACTGTTTAACAAGAGTTACATAGTCTTTCTTTAAGACTCCTGCAATGCTGAAGGCGAACTACATTTGGAATTGATCAGTTTGCATCAAAGGTTTCCAGCCTGGTTTGGAGCTGGATGAGGTAACAGAGGCAAACACAGACTGGAGGCAGTGCATCAGTCGTCATGATTCTGTTTTTATGTACTCTGGTCAGGAGCTGCTGGGTACTTCTCTGTCAGCTTTAGGGTGTGGTGGGACTCACCAAATCTCAAATCTGTGATTAACATCAGCTAATGTCTGCTGACTACAGTAACAATAGTGGTGTGTTTTCTAATCTGTATCATATCTCGTATTTAAGATGTTTTTCATTCTTAAAGCTGGAATACACGTCCTTCCAATTGGACCCAGTCTGCATCTGATTTCACAGCTCTTAGACTCTGAGGTTCCTCATGACCAGGTTATTAACCGTTGTCACACATTCTGAATAACTGTTATTTGGGCTTCGCATAGCAAGACATTACAGAAGTGGCGGTGAAATACATCTAACCGTTTTTGCCATCATGTGAATGAAGTGCTCCTTCACCAGATGTTGTGGCTGCAGAGAGGAGATGTGACGGCTGTAAGGCTGTGCATTTCTACCACAAAGATGTTGAAGTATCAATATCCAGTGCGACTATCTCACAGCTTGGCTATAAATGTCAGCTGCTGGTGTTAATACGGTCTCGTTGTTTACAGAGACATCTGCTTCTCTGTCTCACTTGGCTGGTTTTTCACCACTGGAATTATTTAGGCCTATCTGTCTATAAATTTCAAGGGCAAGACTCCCATTTGTATGTTTTAATTTACAATTAAAATCTTTCTAATTCAGCACTTTTAAGGCTTATCGGTAAATGCATCCCTATATGACACAGTTCTCATTCATATCCATGTCTTGTACTTTCTTATGGCTTTTATGTAGATAGTGTAAATTTGCATGCGGCACAGGGCAGTCATTCTGCATGAAATCCTTCTGTTCATTGATCCTTGCAGAGTTTCCGTATTCCTTGGGAGCACTCGCTTTACGTGACCTTTAGATGAGATTTTAACAGCACTTGTGGGGGATGTATGAACATCTTTTTTTCTGCCCAAATCATTCTTAATGGATGGAATTCCAGTCCAGCTTCTGTATTTTTCATAGCTTAAAACTGCTCTGGTCACGGTTACACATGATATATTGTTTGCTGCCAAATCTGGTTATTATTCCATTTTAATTTTTTCCTTTCCTTAGCTCAGCTAATCAGTATCAGTGAATCACCTCTGGGTTTATTTAGCTTCCCCCTTTTTTCTGTAGGCTACTGGTGAAATCCACCTTCTTGTGGGGTTCACCAGGGTTCCCTTTTGGGCCCTTTATACTGTATGCTTTCTTTGAGGTGCATTATCATTAGATACTATTATCACTTTCAACACTGTATGTTATCCTATGCTATCTCAGTCAGTCAACCTGTCCTGTTTATGTCTAGGAGCAGTAGTGGGAGAAATAATCAGATCCTTTACTTAAGTAAAAGTAGCAATTCAACAGTGTAAAAATACTCCATTATTACTCCATGAAGTCCTACATTCAAAATCCTAATTAGAAAGTATGGATTTATCAGCAAAATTTACTTAAAGTGTGTCTGTCTGCTGTTTGGTGCTGAGCAGGTTTTTAGAGCTTTTTCTTTGAAAACAGCTGCCTGCTGCGGCCCAGATCACCCCTATGAGAGCTGTGAGGGTGAACCAAAACAGTAAAGGTGTGGGCCGAACAGTCAAACAATGAGCTGAAACTCACTATAAAGCTCCATAAAGCCAAGGGGAGCTGCAGATTCAGGGGATTATTCTCTGTAGGTTCACCACTACAAGCCACCCCTTTCACACTGTCACATGGTTTCACATTGTCATTTGATACTTTGCTATAGTGAAAATATTGATTGCCACTTTAAAGCCCAACTCCAGTGTATTTTGACATTTTTATATTTCATATATTTGTAAGTAATTTCCTGACAATGTTGATGAACTACATTGTTTGCCAAATAACTTAATTTTGTGCTGAAGTTTAAAAAATTTAAGCTGTTGCTAAAACAGAACTATGACGTATGACTATAGTAGAAGCTACAAGTCATACATCATCCTCCAAGCATGCGCAGGCGCACTGTCCACCCTCTTTGTGTCTGAGCAGCAAACCGAAAAACATCGCTGTGAGCTAGGTAGTCAACTTATTTTGTATTTTACCACAATTGTAGCATTATAGACTGTTATATCTCTCTGTGTAGGTGTGTCTGTCCGTCTGTCTGTTTTTCTTGTTAGTTAACTAACTTAGGTAGGTGTAGGTAGCTAGCCTAACTTACTGCATTAGCTAACTAAGGGTCTTCATTTTATTTTTTAGTTTCATCCACCTTAGTTTGTTTTGTGTGTTTATTTTCGCAATGGCATTTCTGTGTGCGGTGAACGACTGCAATCAACGCAGTGGATTATACGAAATCCCACCGGCAAACAAGCTTTGGGCCGTCTACAGTGGTTGGACTTCTTGGGCTGGAGGACAGATGACAGCCAATGCACCGCATTTTCATCTGCAACGCGCATTTTACTATAGACTGTTTCACCAATGCAATGGCAGTGGAAATGGGCTATCAGAGAAGGCTGAAGTTGAGGAGCGATGCTGTCCCGACCATCAGCGTTGATGAAACGGTGAGTTGTGCACTGTGAAGTGTTTTTAATGATTTATTCACACTAACGAACTAACATTAGTTGACGGCTGGTTATTTCGTTTTTTTTTCCAGTAACGCACCTATTCCCAGCAGGAGAAGTAAGGGTGAGGATAATGAGGGTCCAGTGTGAAGGGCCAGGGATAGCTCCAGACTCTGCTGGACTAGTCGCACAGTCATGGTTCACTTCTTAGTAGATATGTGATTCCAGTGATGTTGGACAAATGATTATATATATATATATATATATATATATATATATATATATAGGCAACTCTTTCGTGTGTAGGCTCAGTTCTGTAAAAAAAAAAATCATTGTGTTCAAAACTAAATCTGCATATAGGCATACAGTGTGTAAGCTATGGGATTTAAACTATAAACTAAATGCTTTTTTTTTCATTTAATTGTGTGTGCTAGCTGTTCAAGTGTCCCTTCAACCTGAGAGGAAGAGTGTGTCCAGTGAGACTGAACCTGAAGCTCAATACACTTCAACCCCCATTTGCACACCACTGAAGAGATCACGCTTGGACTACTCCACAGATGATTCCAGCTTTAGTCCTGGTGACAGCACTTTGATTAAAGATCAGTAAGATTTTAACTCCTTCAGCTTGTGTCTTAAACGTTCCTTAATTAACGTGTGTGTGTGTGTGTGTGTGTGTGTGTGTGTGTGTGTGTATTCCTAAATTTAAATTCATGAGGCTGGGTTTGAACCCAAACATGGGCCTTTCTGTGTGGAGTGTGCGTGTTCTTCCTGTGTTCATGTGTGTTTCCTCTGGGTGCTCCACCCGTGTCACGCATGTTAGTGTGTGTAGAAGGGCACAGCTGAAAATAACTCAACAAGCCTACCCTGGGTAAATAAAAGTTAATAAATAAATAGATTTATGATGGTGCCTAAACCAGATATAAGAAAGAGATGACTAGTCAAAAAAACATGTCATCAATTAGGTATATAGAGTTTTGTAGATGTGTAATCAGTTTTGCAAAGAGAGCAATGAGATCAAGTCCTTTACCAAGCAAAAGGCCAAGTGAGAAGAGCAGCTGCACAATAGTAGGTCGCAGCTTCTCTGATGAAGACAACTTATATACTGCATCAAAACTTTGTGAAAATTTTCAATGAACGTGCATCGGCATCGACTTCTCTTATAACTCCTCTGCTTGTTTTTGTCAGGTGGCTCATTAAGCCAAGCCCTTGGGCCCTCATGGTTGTGGATAGTCAAATTTCCGGTAATGTTGTGATTGATACAGTCATGTGATGCAGTCACATGATATCATGAAAGGCCTTCGAGGCGGCCTTCCCACGACAAGCCATATCAGGTAGCAGGGAGAGGACCCAATTGCAGACAGGCGAGGAGGCTGAATCAGTCCAAAGGTTTATTTAAACAACAAAAACTAACTAAGCTCTGGCAGGGAAACACCAGGAACAAGACACGAGGAGATCACCAGCAACATCCAAAACATCAAACACTGGAACATCCAACACAAAGAACCACAAGGAATCACAATGAATCACATAATCCACAAATCACCAAGAACCAAACGCAGGGAAACAACCACACTAGGAAACACCGACAATGACGCCACAGAGAACAAAGGGAGAGGACCGGTGTGTGTGTGTGTATATATATAGGGGAGGAGACAATGAGGGAAACAGACACAGGTGAGTAACAAGACACAGGTGCAATCAAAAAAGGCGGGAAAATAACAAAGACAGGAAATAAACAGCACACAATGAAACAAGAACAGTAATTTCAAAGTAAAACAGGAAACACAAAACCAAAAAACACACAAGTCCACACTAGGGTCCTTGGGATCATGACACATGACTGTATCAATCACAGCATTACCGGTCCGAGGTAAGAGACACAATATATCTTGGGGTAGTTGAGTATGTCCAGAAAGCTCACACCGCATACTCAAATTCTTGCTAATCTAGTATACATTTTCTCGCATACACAAAATCCACATACTATGCAGTTGGAATGCACCACATACTCAAATTGACGTCTTACTTACTATGAATAGTGCGTTATTATGCGATTCTGAACACAGGCATGGACAAAATTAACAAATAGCTCAATGCTGATTTGCAAATTGCTTTGGGACGTCAAGTTAAATGAGCTACCAGTTACATATCTGCAAGTCTGAATGCACACCTACAAATCACTGCAGACAAATCTACCGTTACATTTTCAAATCTCAATACATGTGAAAAACTGGTTACGCATTTATAAATCTCAGGAAACATTTGCATATATCAACTTATGCATTTACTATGATAAAGTCTTGATTCCATAACGTTTTATCACCTTGATAAATCACTGTTTGGTGAGAGGTCTTTCAGTCTTGGCAAACGCGGGTGTTTTAAGATTAGAAATAATTGTTAATCAAAAATCTCATATGTAAGTATGTAATGTAAGCACCCACTGTCATCCCCACAATATTGATAACAAGGTATTCAGTCAAAGGTGTCATATTTGATTTTGTCCATGTGGCCAAGGCCTATACTGAAGTCATCCATGTCCTGCCATGTGTCTTTGTTGTTGGCTATTTTGTAAATATAACTATGGAATAAACTAATTCTACAACGCTACTGAACGTGTCCTTTTCTCCATTTAACAGGGGATAGCACAGATGTGTCATCTTGAATATACTAACTGTTGGGGTGTAGCTGATTCAGTGTGTGTGACTGAAATCACTAACCTTTTGTTTTATTCATTTTGCCAAGACATCTTTAGAAGGTAAGGGGACAGGAAATGTTCCATAAACATATTTACAAGTAAACCACTTTATTGTCCTAATTAACCTATATTTGGGGATAATGAAAACCAGTGTAGTCATGGGATGGATCAGGAAACTTCTGCCTTATCATCAGAACCACACATGATGAAATAGCAGAAGTAGCAGACGGATCAGTCCCTCCCTCCTGTCAGCTTCGCCTTCACTATGTTCATGTATCGTGAAGTAACAACGTTAATTACCAGACGACGATTAAGCTAGCCACATTAGCCTCTTGCCATGCTAACCGCTCCGTTGTTTTCAGGGTAGTTGTACTGTCAGAATAGGATACAATAATAGTTGCTGTTGAAATGTGTAGCTGTTAAGTTATGCCATGTTTGTATTTATTGCTGTTACCGTACTGAAATAAGGTTCGATAAATAATGTATATGTTAAGTGTTTTCCAGTAACAACTAGTTACTAAGGGTTTATGAGTTTCACTAGAGTAACAGGACATTTAGTTGGTTTACTGTTGCAATGCTGTATTTTAGGCTACATGTAATGCAGTTAAAGAGAGGTTGAGAGTAACAATGCAAAATTTGTATGGGTTCAATGATAAAAACTAAGATGTTGGACTGTTATCTTAAAATGCATTTCCGTAGTAGTATTTCTGTACATTTGGCTATGTACAGTACACAGGTTTAGTACAGTACAGAGTGACAATGCTCTGCATACATTGTGAAATCTGTTCTCAGTTGTATTTGTATGGTTATTTTGATATTTCAGTCATTATACACACGATCTGAGGAAAGTTTGTGTCCGTGCGTCTTTCATTCAACTACGCCCTTTTCAGGGCTTTTACATTTCCTCTCCATCAGCATCTCTACAAAATGCTTCACTGTATTCTGCGGGATGCATCTTATTTAGTATATTTTCAAGATAAGTGGAAATTCACCTCAAACTTACATGCACTTGGCTCGCCGCTCATTGTACAGGCTGACAGTGAATAACAAATGAAAACACACAGGGAATAATTAATATAAAGACAGTCAAGCAAATCTAAACCTTCTTTCGTTTTTCTCTCCACTTGCCCTGAAGTGGTTAAGAGACACAGTCTGACTGTCTTTGCCAACCAGTCTGGGTGAGAACTATTTAAATTAAGAAGTGAAATACCCTATTTAGGATATTTTGCTGACACAAAACTCTTTTAGTTTCTGTAGCAATATACCTCAATACTGAGGTCATGAGTCTCAGGTGGCTGAGTCCGGGAGTGTTCGTTTCCTGGTTCAGTTAAAAATGACTAACTACTACTAACCAGCAGGCTTAAACTGTAGAAATGATGGGTGTAACACAAAGCTACTATCTGTATCTGCATCTTTTTATATCACAAAAATATCTATGTTCTGATTATACTGAAAGTGGGCGTTGATAGAAATTGTCTAGTCTGTTTCATTTTCTGCATTAAAGTGTTTTCTACTGTCATTTATACTCATACATATATCTTTAAGTGTAGCTGCCAACAAAATAACTCCACCTTCAAAAAAAAAAAAGGAAAATAAGTCTGAATAAAAGCTGTGGTGGGGGGCAAAATATTTTACTGCATAAATATGGTTGTTTTTGTATCTGTTCAGAGCGCATTATCGTGTTTAGCATCTAAACCCCTTGTAGATATGCTACTTGACAGACCCATTTTTTAATGTCTTATTTTGAAATGTTACAAAAATGTATTCATGGAGGAAGAAAGCAACCCCCTTGGTTGATGGTGAAGAATATAAAACTTTATTCTATTTTTCTATTACCTGGGGTGTGTTTTCCTACGAGGAAATGGAAGCGCAACATAGGCTGCACCTTCATGAATCTAATCCTGCTGCACCCCAGCAGTTTCTATTTCCAAACCCACTGACCTTGCTTTGCCTCACGTTCTCCTTTGCACATCTAGCTGCTTCTTGTTGCCTTTCAGTCTCCCCTGCATTTTTCTCTTTTCAACTACGGGTGCCCTATGCCAGCACAACCTGCCCTGCAGTATCTGTCTATGTTCTGCGTGTGCCTCTAAAATTGCCTCCTTGGTTTCTCCTTCCTCCCTCCTGAGATGATTGGCCACAGCATTCCATAATCTGCACAAAATCTGTATCCACATACCTCAAGTAATAATTGAAATGATGTTTGAACTTTAAGATTATTATACAGTGAAAAAAGTAATTTGGCCTCAATCATGAATTCATGTTGTGTTTATTTAATACATTCTCAATGCTCTCTCAAATTAAAGGGCTAAATAAGCTTAATTTAAAATGTATTTCAGCACAAGGAGCTTCATTTTTAAGAGGCTTAAAGAAAAAAATGCTTCTGTAAAACGTATAATTACGGCGGAGGCAAAAATTAAAGACCTTGAGAGGAGGAATGAGAGGAATTTGCTCCAGAGCACAAGTGGTAAAATGCTGCCTCTCTAAACAACCCATCACTCTGCTGGTGTATGAAAGGTCCTAATGGATGGCATACCTTCTGATTATTAGCCTCTCAATAATTATTAGGTTCTGGCACATATTAAGGAGCTGCCTGTCAAGCCAGCAGGTTAATTACTGGCCCACAACAGTGTTTCAAATTTAATTCCCAGGGACGCCCTGCCCTGCACATTTTACATCTAACCAAGTTTTAACAAATCTATGTTTGCCTTAAACTAACTGATCAACTCTTCTTTAGAAATTACTTTTTGTCTATCTGCCATTTAGTGTTAGGTGGGTAGTCTCGGCTTGCCTGAGGGTCTTTGCCAGAAATGGCTGAATAATGCTTTATAAAGGGATTGGTGAATTTTTACATTTTATTTCATTTTATTCAAAAACAGTTACATTTTTTTAATGATATCTTTTTACTGGGCATTACAGTGTTTTACCAAGTGCACAACCTTTATGATGGGATACTGGCTTGTACTGACAAATATACAGCCATGCACTCTCTGTTTGGTCGCCCTCTGAGAATACCTTATTGTGCTGATAATGAGGATATAATCATTTATATTTCAGACACAGAAGGGATTGAATAGGTCACTTTACATCACAAGGATCAGACTGGAAGACCCTGCCTTGTCCCTGAAGGCTGTTGCAATAGAGCAATAGAGCCATTGTCTCTGCTTAGTTCATGTATGAGCCTATAGCTGCTGGACGGACTGACTATGAACACTATTGTGTTACTGTTTAAGCTTTATCTGTGTTATCTTCATACTGTGACGAAAATGCTATATCCACTTTATGCCATAAACAGTTTAGTCTGTGTTGGCGTATTTAAAGCCTGCAGTGATTTATAACAGCAAAATTCTGGACTGAAATCAACTGATCGTTCCCCAAACCCCTCCCCTGAACAGCGATTCCAATTATCCAATTATAGTGTAGCAACTCATGATACTCTGCATCTAAAGAGTTTAGAGTTGGTTGGTTGGTTGGAGATGGTTTTAAATAACTAAAAACATAAGAGCCAAAGTGTAAGGAATGGATTAAACACTGTGTTTGTCTGCTCTTATGTAAGCTGCAAAAGTAAGCATGCCCGGCTAACTACCTACAGTAGTAACCTAGCATTAGGCTACTTCCAAAGCCAAGGAGTATAGCTAACTGCATTATTATGTAGGATTACAGGTTACATTACAAAAAACCCTGTTCAGAACTGAAACATCCATTGGGTGGAAGCCAAGATGCCACTATATTACAGTTTAGGCTAACGTTAGCGACGTAAGCTCTCCATTGGATTTAAGGGAAGTCTACACTCCAGCAACCCCGGCTAAACTTGTTACCCAAGATATCGTTACATTTGGTCAAACTCATCGGTTAGTCCTCATCCTCAAAGCCTTTTCTTTTGTAGAAGTGAAACATACTATTTGAAAATAAGAATAATAAAGCAAAAAATAAATAAAAAATAAACTACCTAACCTCTGTGTTGCTTGTTCAAGAATGTTTTTCTATAGTAACTATCTGAACAAGGTTATGTTCAACAAAATTATAAATACATACTACAGCATTAGGGCTAGTACAAGAACAATGCTACTCTGTCTTCTACATGGATTATAACCAATGAGGATTCTGACTTGTTGCCTAGTACACGTAACTTTAGCCAGTCATTTAGCAAATATATGTAGCCATCAAGTACATATTTTAGAAACTTTTAAAGGGTTATTTTAAAATAAGTCAGCAGGAAACATTAAAAAGTCCACTGAAGACAGTTTTCAGTCAACTCACGGAGTTAGCAATTAGCTAGCTACATCTGCTAAAATCTGCTAGTGACAGTTGTCATTATGACGGCTGTTGGCAAGAAATGAGAAGCCTGCTTTTGTTTACTTCTTTGTGAAATCAAAGATATGTTGCTCCAAAATGATGACATTTGAGTGGTAAACAGTGGTAGCACATGTGCTGGGAAACTTGACAGGTATACCAACAGTAACATGGTGTAAGCCTGCACCTTTTAAAAGGTCATGCTCATTTCACAGATTTGAAAGAATCTCATGACAGGCAAGTCGACCAACAGGCCAATCTCCCAAAACTTTAAGTGATTTGCATTCCTTTTAAAAGCTAAATCATCATTGTGACACATAAGAACTGAATTATGTTACCTATTTTTCTCCTGCTGAACTTAAGCAGTTGGTTGAGTATGCATAAAAGTGAAAAACAACTGGGCTTACTGAAGTATTGAGCTGTGGAGCTTGTGGTTTTAGATAAGCCAATAAATCAGGATTTGTGAGTGTTTTACTGCACAAAACAGGAGGCCCAGCAGATTAAAAAGTCCCAGAGTCAGGTGCTGAGAGAGCATCTTCACTGTCGTAGTGATGATGTGGGTGAAATGTAGTGTGGATTATTCAATCAATCCCTCAAGACACCCTCTAGGAGACACGGCAGGCCTGGCCACAAGCAAGCAAACGTTGTTCGGTGAAGTTGAGCAGAAAAATGAAAGGATCGATAGAAGGAGGATGATGTTTTGAAAGCAGCAACTGTCTGGACACGAAGCGCGGAGGTGGAACAGCAAAATACTTGCTCTGTGTACTGTAGTGTATAAGGGAAATTGTGTTGTTATTGAGTTTTCACTTATCTCAACATTTTCTTCACTGGCTCACGTTCAGGTACATGTTTTCAATAACAGCTTGTTCCTTCTGCAGGACAAATATAACACACCCACCACATCCTATTTCCAGTTATCTGCTAGTTGAACAGGCCATAAGTGCACAATGACAATGCTAACATGCGTTTAGCATTCAATATTTACCAGCTTCATCTTAGTTTAGCCTGTTCATAAACCAAAGTATTGGACACATTTAAATTTTGACATGATGATGATGATGATGATGATGATGATGATGATGATGATTATTGATGATGATGATATGTGAAGACTTAAGGGATCACCAAAGTCATTAGAATTTATCCTCTAGGGTCCTTGTATGTCATTGGTGACCCTAATAACTCACCAAAGCTATTACAGTTCATCCAATCCATCCCATCATTGTTGACGCATTTCACTCTGGCAGCGCTAGAGGAAAAGTCAGGGGATCACCAAAGTCATTAGGGCTCAACATCTGGGGACCACAGATGTCTGAACAAAGTTTCAATGCAATCCATCCAATAATTGTTGAGATGTTTCAGTCTGTGGTGGACGGAACGACCGATCGACCGACGACACCGACCAACACTGCCACATAGAGCCACAATCCTAGCATGGCTGAAAGTAGAATCTAATGTCTGTCTGCACACTGATCAGAAACATGGTTCTCTTGCTCCTATCAAAGCAATTTCTTTGTTAACTGTACAACAGAACAAACACTAACATAAATCAGCTTAGACAGAACTAACGACAACACTGAAAGACATTCTTTAACTCCTTCCCACTACATGTGAAATGTCCTCAGCTCTTCCTCCTATTTGATCTTGTAATAGCTTCTCCATCAAAGGATCATTAGAAATCACCACAACAAGATGATGGGCAGAGAAGACATTGGTGTGAATGAGCTGTGTCGCTCCGGAGTGTCCCACAGGACTGATTTATTGAACTATGAACAAGTGGGCCTCTGCCTTAAGGTGTTTACCTGCCACCATAACTCTCAGCATTCTTTTTTCTCTTTAAATCACCTTTCTTCACTCAACTCTTTTGGAAAGAGTGCCAGGCCAGACTTTACAGTCTGTCTACTCCCCCTACCTCCAATATATATTCATCCTTTATCCACCTCTCTCTCCTCTGGCAATTTTCTCCTTTGGGCTTTAGGCTTTTTACCCACGTCCTCGTCTTTGTCTTTGTTGTTATAAGCAGCCATTCAACCTTTGTTCTCCTCAGCCATTGTCCTCCATATGATTTTCCCTACCATTTTCATCCTCCAATGCCCAACCATCGTATTCATTTCAGAATGAATTCCCTGGTGAGTGGTGAGTTTACTCTACAGGCAAAAATCCTCACATTCAAGTGTTATTCTTTGTGGTCACTAAAGTGGTCACTTTATCTCTGGCAGAAACAAACTGCTCAGGTAGAGGGAAATGGGAGGTATTCTTCAGGCCCTGTTAGCCTGTACAGAGTACAAACACAGCTCTGACCTGAAGAAGTATGGCTCCCTGATCTCTGATGTGTCATTTTCCACTATTATTCCGAATGTGACAATATTCCGAATTTGATAGGGGTCATGTAAACAGCATATTATAAATGGATATTCTGAATTAGGCCTCATTCCGAATGTAACATTTTCCAATTAAGATGTGGGATATGCCGATATTATTCGGGTTTTAGGAACATTCTTTGGACATTCAGAATATGCATCTCAGTTGGGGTTTTAAGCGCAGATTGCGACACACAGCCTCTTGCCTGTTTAAGGTCAGCTCTGTGCGTTGTACACAAACCAACTAGCCAACAGTTTGCAAGGCTGGGGTAGAGATGTATGCTCAAAAGAAAAGCCCACATTTCTGGTGGGAAGGAGAAACACAGCTACTTAAACATTATGAAAGACAACAGGTTTTTGGATATGCGCAAATATCGCAACACCAACCTTTTCAAGAAGGTGGTTGAACAAATGAAAGAGGGAGGCTGAGTTACCATGGTTGAACAAGTCCGCCACCGCTGAAAAACTCCTATTCTGATGCAAAGAAGCAAAATGGCTCAAGCGGCTCCATCTGTTCCACTTTTCCATATCTATTGGGTTTTGGATTCTAAACAAGGAACTATGCTTATCTTAGTTAACGTAAGTCACGTTGTATGTTACTCCACGTCATATTTAGTGCATATCTCAGAGACAAAGGAGACAGTATATCAATGTGGAGTCTCGGGCATAACACCGTCTATCTCCAACGACCTTGGTCTCCTGGGAGACAGAGCCAGCCTTGCCTTGTCAGGACAGCTGCTCCCTGACCAGTCATCCTTGGAGACAGAGAGCTGAACTATTGCTCTGAATGAGACAGTATATGACCAATGCTTTTTAGGTTTACAAATGACCCGAATGTGACCTGGGGAACCACTGTGTCCTATTACTTTTAGCCTAATGAAGGAAAATTCCTTCACATTAACCGCTTAGTAGAAATATTGTCTTTTTCAGAAAAAGGGCAAAATCCGGAATATTTTGTGCATGTAAACGTAGTCATTGAGTTAACCCCAGGAACAAACTTCTTTTTTCCCCCGGTAAGACCGATGAAAGAAATGCTGAATGAGAGATTGCACTGAGTAACAGAAGCAAGTGAAACAGAGGCTAGCCCTGACGTGACATCATGACTTCGGCTCTCTATTTACACAGATACAAAGCAACATTAGCATTCCTTTGGAGTCATGTTTATGGCTACCTATCGAATGTAACTACTATATTACATTTTTCTTTTAACTCTGTTTTGCTCTCCTGAGGAAAATATCTAGCTCTCTAGCTGCTAAATGCTCCACCATGTTCACCAGCTAGTCACTAACTTTGTCTGTGTGTCGTTTGGTGCTGGGCAGGCAGTGTACAGTGGGTTTTTAGAGCTATCTAGCTGAAAACAAGCCAACTCTGCTCTTTATCGAATGAGACTAAACAGTGTCCAGCTTTGTTTGCATATTGAGTAAATGATAAATGACCTAGTCGGGTAAAAGCCTCTTATTTTCAGGGTGGTTGAATTTGATCAAATATTTAAAATGCTAAGTTGCAGTCAGATGATTGCTGTTTTAGATTCAATTAGTAGTACATTTCAGATTTCTGCATGTCCTCCCATTACCTTCCTTGGTCAACCTTTCTGTACAAACCTTTGCAGTTACTGTTTAAAAAAAAAACATAGGACAGTTATTGCATTGGCAGCTTGTTGGCCATTGAGGTTTCAGATTCAGTGTCTGACCTGCAGGGCATGGGAATAAGTCATAGTGGTTAGGGTAACAGTAATGACGTAATTACACATAATTATCACATCATTGTTACATAAAAACACGTTTCCTGTACAATACGAAGGAAAGTCCAATGTATTCGGTAATGTTGAGTTATGACAAATATATTGCTGTAGAAAATCAGTTTGTTTCTCAAGTGTCAAAATATTGACATGTTTAAAAGTGTTTCAGTAATTACAATTCTAATATATATATATTTATATAATAATTATTATTTTAACCTTAACCTTAGCAGATCAGGAAATGGTCATATGAATCATTTTTGTAACGGTCACATGTAACCAGTCCTCGAAGTGGGCCGGTACTTCTACATTTTTTTCTTGTGCACACTTCTCACAAGCTGCCGGTACTCTTTTATTCCTTCTCCATATCAGGTTCTCTGTGCGATTCATAATGGCCCTAAATAAACTGCTCACCTGTTCCCGTTCTCGCCTGCCTGCTTTTCTCTGTTGGCGGCTGGTCTAAGTAACGTTGCAGGCCTGATGACTTCATTGCACCACACACCAAAGCTAATTTAGATAACCTGAGGGACAACTGCACATAGAGCATGGTGATGCAGAGGTGCTTCATTTGTGCGACACACTAAAAGTAGAGAGAACAGAAAGTATCCAGGGATTTCGCCAGAAATAGGCTGTAAGGAACTAAGGGCATCCCAGCCTGATGACTTAATTGTGCCACGCACTAAAGCTAGTGTATGGTTGTCCTCTTGGTTAAATAAATGTATCTTGTGAACATCAGTAATATCTCCTAGTATCTTTTATTCACTGTAGAAATTCCTAGTACTTAATGCTTTGCTGATACCGGCTGATACACACGCCAACATGTGAATAAGGGGAGTCACATGTACCGGTCACATGTAACGGTTTTGGAAAGCAATGACAAATGATGTCAGAAGGTAATGACAATCGACAGCAACAAACTAAACCATTTGTCATTTTGTTTGGAGGACTTGGGCTCGAAGGAGATTGTAAGATGTGTGTCAGGCAAGTAACATCTCAGGCAAGCAACAGCCAATAACCAAGCTTTTGACCTCAGTATACCAGGTCAGTCACATCAAAGTCCAAAAGGACTACAGTGACTAAAGCAGAACGGGGAGGAAATGCTACAGTAAGGAAAATTTATTTGAAAGCCTGCAATTTACACCCCGCTGAAATTTTGTCTTTGTATGGCCACCATCGACAGTGGAGGGATTCAAGGATTACAATTTGTGCAAATATCTGGTCCTTTTGACATAACTCTGGATAGTACTCTCAGGAAGTCCATTAGAAATATGAAAAGTGGTGCACTGAGCTTTAAATAATGCACTCTCAGCTGTGCCTGCTTCCTCAACTCTCTTCTGCAGACTGTTTTGTGAACTATAAAAAAACACCAGCAGCAAAAAACTCAAGTTGAGAGCTTTTTTCTTTTTTTTTTTTTTTTCTTGCAATACGCCCCTAAAATTTGAAGGCAGCTACAGTATATCAGCTTCCAACAGTGAGGACTTTTACTTGTCCTTGGACGTGGAAGATGTCTGGATTGGAGTCTGAACTGTGCCATCACAGCAGATCATGCTCTGCTTGCCTGCCATTGGAATGATTAAGGTCCCTTGCTGAGGGCTGGCTTTGGCAACAAATCAGAGGAAAATGTGACCCATTTTAACCTAGAGAGACACCACATTTGTGTCTGAGCATGGGTAGCTCCATATAAAGCTTGGGTTTGTTGGATTAGAATAAAAATAGCCGCTTTATAAACGACCAGTTTATGAGCTGTGTTGTTTCCTACTTACTGCATGGAAACACTTTGGTATAAAAGGGTAAATTACAGGTTGTCCTGACTTGAATCCCAACACTGTCACAAGCTATAACAAGGGTCACATGTCTCTATCAATCAGCATGTCTCTGTCAGTTACGGCCAATGAAGTCGTGTTGTGGTCGGGAAATTGGTTCGCTGTATGAAGGATAGGTGGCATTACGGCTCAATAATTCTAATCAGTCAAAGCAGAAATGAAACACATGAACAGTACAAGCCTAACAACGCAGCAGGAGAGGCAGTCAAATGAAACGGTGTTGGTTGTATAAATCTCATGATGGACTGGAAAAGAGTCCAGTGAGGTGAGTCAGTGTCTGTATGGAAATCACCATGTGAACCTGAATTCATCTCTATATTTACCGTTGGACTATAATATTTTAACTTTGACACATTTTGGTCTTAAATAGGAAAGTAGTGTAGCACCACAAACTGAGCAACAGAAATGTACAACAGTGGAAATTACATAGAAAGGAGGTTGTTCTAGTTGTATGAATGCACAAATTGTTTTGATGCTTTAAAAAGCCTTGGAAAAGCTTTTTTATCTTGTTAAATAGACTGGAATAGTTTGATTATTTCAGCACAGCTGGAGCGTTTGTATGGAGCCCCAAAGTATTCAATATTAAATAAATAACAGACATCATGAAATAAATAAACATATGAATAAATTGTGTAAAATATATACATGAACCAACAATTTGTGAAATTGTTGAAGAAATGATTAAACCTCAACTCATTATTTTGAAATGTCATGAAAGTGGTGTTGTCTTCGCCCTCTCACCTTTCAGTCACACACACTACTTGTCTCTCTTAAGCTAGCAAGTTCAACATCTACTACCAAGTTTAGCCAGTTAGCTCCTGTTAGCTAGAGCAACAACAATATCAAAGTCATTCTAAATCAACTATCTAGCTGCTGCTGTAAATAAACACAGTATGCAGACACAGAAACTAACATCTTTTATTCATTTTACTTAACAAGGCTGCACATGCTACCTACCTAGCTGGCCAACTAGCAAAGCGGGGTTGTGAGCTTGTTTTTTTACTCAGCATCAAAGTGAAGAGACAGCGTTAACGGCAGCAGCTAACATTAGCTGGCTAACTCATAATGTCTTTTATTCATTTAATATTGGACACTTTGTTCTTCCATACATTTGTGTATAGCTGATACAAGCCTTCAACTCAGCATTTAGATAAGTGCTGAAACACTTTCATTTAGAAGACAAGACAAGACGAGGCTGATGGTGTCAAGGAAACTTCCCCAAACAACTCCCACATCAATGTGGTGGACACCCAATAATCTGCAACTCACAGCACAACTGTTGTTTCCATATGGCAATTTCAACCCATAAAGGTCAATGCAACAATTAGAGTAGCATCACCCCAATCAGTTCAGAAGGTATTTTCCATCAGCTGACAAAGCTCACTGATTGGGGCGTGGCCAGGAATGGGTTGCTATTTATAAATACATCATTAAAGCAATAGTTAGGAATTTTGGAAAATATGCTAGGATATAGGAATAGAATTTGTTATTTGCATTGAATATGAAGTTAGCTTAGCCTAGCATAAAGACTGGAAACAGCAAGTCTTGGCTTTAAATTTACATGTGAAGTCCTTAAAAGTTCTTAGTAACCACTGACTACTTTCAAACCTTACCAAATGTAGTTGCATCATTAGAACAGAAGGAGTGCTACGACTCTGTTATTTTGTCTTTTAACTCCCTGTCTACGAGTGTCAGATGCGTGTTGCACTGGAAGAACATGAGCAAGACTTCTACAGTCATTACTTTAATTTACTTAAGTGTTTCAGATTTACCCTTTGACCTCAAGGATTTGGGGATTTATTCCTTCACTTTGGCTCACATTAGCAACTAAATCACACTCTACTGGGCAGTCAACCTAGTGTAATGTGATAATGACACCCCGTATGGTTTGAAGCAAGGCTGTCTGTCTGAGTGAGCACTAAAAATTAAGGATGCACAGTAAGGTTCAGGGCTGTGGTTTTTTTTTTTTTTTGCATCCCAGTCTGATATTTTCTCTGTGTGTGAAAATTGGGCCTGATGCTTCCTGGCAGATAAGAAGCTGACATTACAGCATGAATAGGAAATGAGCAAAAATGATACAAAGGTAATTACACCCAAATAAAGGCTTTTCGTTCATAAAAGTTGGAAAACGGAGTGAAATGGTAAACAGAGTGGAGAAAGTTTTCACCCATCATCAGCAAAACATTATAAAATCTGCATTTCCTTATGAATAGGGAGCAGAGTAGGCTGTGGAAATATCCAAGCTTCCTGAAAAGGGAGGCTCAAATCAAGTTAGGGCTGTTTACTGTCACATACATACTGTAGAAGAAAAATCACTAAGACACAGATCTGGAGATACGGAGATATGGAGCAGACATTTATGAATAACGATTAAGTTTAAAGTAAAAATGTACTGTAGAGGGAGATTATATCTACAGAGATTTGTTTTGTGGTCTTATATGTAAACGCTGTTTCTATATTCCACATTACAATGACTGCAGAGGAGGTCAAATTCTGACACAATGTACTGTGCAAAATCTACATAAGAAGCACCTTGCAGTAGAGAACAGTACAGTCTTTAGGACTTTTCAAGGTCCAAAAGGATAGAAAACCCAGTCTAGACCAAATCATGTCATGATATGTTATCTCCAATGCAATGTTACCCCCGAGCTAAGCAAAATGCCAGACAGGTCACACATGAAAGGTGACAGACCAGAACACAGGCAAAAGTGACAGCTCCCGCCCACTTTGAAGAACCAGACTAATCTGATTATGTCATTGTTTCTTACAGAGAGAAGACTAAATATTGTAAAACAGCCAATGGGGAAAGTGCAGCCCAGAAAGTAGCCTCTCAGGTAGTGTTTCCTCTGAGGCTTCATACACTGGGTGTTGTCACACCTATAGTTCCTTTGCTCTGGTCCGAATCAGTTGATGAGTTTGTACACTCGGAGCATTTTCCCCTTAGTTCGGTTTCTTTTCACCAATCTATACCAGCAGAATGCCCAATGCACTTCGAGGAAACGTCTTAATACTATACTGTTTCACACTTTGCAAATAAGACGTGGTGCCTTCAGACGACAGCACAACAAGGGAGCTAATATTTAGCTCAAACTTGCTGAGTACACTGGTAGCTGGATCGGATCGAGGTTGGCTCAAGTTCCCACCTCAAATGAACCACTCCAGACTTCTTTTGTAACCGGACCGAGACCACCTCCTCTAAAGGGTCTCGGTACGGTTGTTTTGGTCTGCACCCGAGTGTGATTACTGTGTTCACACCTGCCCAAACGAACCGCACTAAATGGGCAAATAAACCAGGGTTTGTTTTAACCGGGAACGTGATCCGACCTCGATCTGACCCAACTATGCAGTATACTCTGCAAGTTTGAGCTAAACGGCTCCTGTAGCCAGGTGTGCTTTACATTCTAGGATACGGCAGAGCCCGCAAACTGTTTCTAATAGCAGCAGCAGCAGCTGGAGAATGAACCAGCAATGTTTCTCTCAGAAATATGCACTAGTCCAGAACACAGGACCTGCTAATGCATAGTCACTTTATGGACCATTTAAATACCATAGTTGCTGCTGAACCAATTGCTGCTACTACTACTACTGCAACAACAACAACAACAACAACAACAACAACATCATCTCACAGTTGTGCCTTACCATTTACTGTCCTGGGTATTTATTGCTAATGTGTACTACTGTCTCCTTCTACTAACATTATTGTCCTGTGTAGTCTTTGCTGTCATTGTCCTGCACTTCCTGTACCTCAGTGTTGTGTACTTGCACTTTATGTAGTCCTGCGTTGTATTATTACCTGTTGCCCCGTGGCCCTGGGGCACGACATTTCGTTCTTGTATATACACGGTGTATAGAAGAATGACAATAAAAAACCACTTGGCTTCTGCCTGCATTTACTTTTTTCTTCTTAGGTTTTACTGGCGGACTACAAACCAACGTCAACAGTGCATGCCGCTACCTACTGTCACCGTGTTTAACATCCCCAGACACATCTGACCAATAAGCAGAGTGAATGTTCTCACGTGGTTTGTAGTGATGCATTTTAGTTCGCTGGGATTTTTCTCTGTGAAAAGGAACCAAACCAAGGGGGTACAAAACTACCTTGGGATGTTTTGACCGAGTGTTAGTGTTATTTTTTATATTCCTTTACCCAAACTAAAATGATTATGAACTGTTAAAATCTACTCTAGCTCACCAGCTCTCCCATGGGCAACCATAAAAGGTAGGCACACAAAACAAAAAAAAGGTCTATTGGCAGGGAGTTAAAAAAGTATGAGATCATAAAAAGAAGAAATTCAAAAACACAAGTTACTGATTTTGAGGAAGAAGAAGCAGAAAGGCGAGTGGAAGTTGTCCCTTTCTACCTCAGTCCTTGTATGTATTTGAACACTTTCCAGTGTAACACAGGAATGCTTTTACCTTGATACAAAAGCTTAGCTCAAATTATCATTATATTATTCATTTTCACTGAAGGTTTTTGCACACTTCATTTCTATGATTGTCTAAATGAAAGCAGTAATGTTTTGTTGCCCAGTAACTGAAAGCTCTTTCCTTACTGCACCGAACAGTCCCATAATTGACTTAATAGGACCTTCAGCTCCCACAACACGTTGCAGTGCAGGAAGGCTGTAAATCAGCATTGATCACATTGGTGTCAGTAACTTGTATCACCGGCTGCAGACCTGGTGTCTCTCAGAGAGCTGGGAGGAGTAATAAACATCTGCTGGCCCTTGGATACCATGGCTGCAGTGCCAGTCCACCTGTACAAATGGAGAGAACATGATCAAAGACATGACTTTCACCTCTCTCTGTTTTGAGGCTGCACAGTTGGAAGTTATCTGGAAACTCAGCCAAAGAGTTTGTAATTTTTAAGTACTTTTAAAGCTGCACAAATCCAAATGTATATGTTAACAATAACAATGTCAAATTACTGTGTGTAATGTATAATTTACACAGTGTAATGTGAAAGGAGTCGCTCATAGTGACCAACCCACAGAGAACTATTACCTGACTCTGCTGTATTTTAGCATCTTTCAGCTCACTGTTTTGGTTTTACAGCCCATAACCTTACTGTTTTGGTTCACTCTCACCGATCTAGTTTTTCCAGCAGCAGGAGGCAGGTGTTTAACGAAAAGCTCTGATAAACGCCCTGTATGCTAAAATGGCAAACAGGCAAAGTTAGCAACAAGTATTTCTGGCGTCATTGGGCAAAAATTCCATAATAACCGTTAAGCATATTGTAATTCAAGTGGCCTGAAAGCAAACTAGACTTCTGCACCTCCTCTTGGCTCTGTTTTCAGCCTTTAGAAAATCTAGCCCGTGATGGGAGACTTTGGCCAATCATTTCAGAGAGAGGGCATTCCTATTGGCTGTTCTACAAATGCAGATGTGTGTGCATGTCCCTTCAGATAGTGGGTCTGATGCTGCCTCTGAAGCCTGGGGCACTCCATGAAGCGCTGGAGGGGCGTCTTTGAGAAGACAAGTCGTGGCGAGAGGGACCTGGGTCTCAGTGAGGCTCACGCCGGGGAGAGCGAGCCCTACGAGGCACAAGGTTTTACAAGGCAACTGACTCCTGTTCCTGGTCGAAGTTGTGGGTTTGGTGGGAGGGGCTTAGCAGAGTGATATGGCAGCAGAGAGAAGGGGCTGAAGGTTTTGCATAGGCTGCACATGTTTTGCCTACCCCAGCTTTAATCGATATGTTTATAATAACAATGTATGAAAGGGCAAAGTAAAAAAACAATGTTAAAAGGAGTCATTCGTAGTGACTGAATGAATTATCAGCTGAATCTGCAGCTCACCTTGGCTTAACAGAGCACTATGGTAAGTTTCAGCTCATTGTTTAGCTGTCTGGCCCACAACTTTACTGTTGTGGTTCACTCTCACCACCTTCATAGCGTTGATTTCAGCCACAGCAGGCAGTGAAGTAAGGATAAAACTGTGGAGGCTCTGGTGTACCAGCAATCACAATAAAAGTTGGTAAAGGAGTTTCATCATTCTGTCTTGAAAGATCTGATTTTGTTAGACCCCCAAATTTCCTTTGAGGTTCAGTGTTTTTTTGTTGTTTTTTTTTTTTAAACTTAAGGCTATGAATGCATAATTAAAATTAGCCATATGACGTTTTTAAAATATGTTTTCCAAATTAGTTCCCATTGAAAAAATATTTTTCTACATCTTTTATTTGTACTTCATTAGAATATTAGGGCCATATATTATTTGTATTTATTTATAATTATGTATTAGAAATATATACAGCCTGTATACCAGAACAAGAACAGTAACAAAAGCTGCACCAGCAGCGAGCTTTCTCTGGCCCTCTGTATGTGGATTCTCTCTTCCACTCTGCACATTGTGCTAGCAAGCAGCTTTCAGCTTTGGCCCGGTCTGGCTGAACAGATGGCAGACAGCAACTGTGATGGTCACATCCTTCGCAGTGGAGTCAATCCAGTGTGGTTGGTTGGAGTCTTTTGTATTTGGCCTGGAATTATAGTTAGCCAACCAGAAATGTAGTCTTAGGCTAACATGCTACCACAGGCACATTCAGAAAAAGGCTAATTCCTTCAAAGAATGAGACCATTTACAACCCACGTTTCTCTATACAGAGTTGTATGTAAAACTGTTCACATAGTTTACCGACATGCAGCTCAGCACAACAGTTAAACATCCAAAATACACTAATGCCACCAAAACACACACACACACACACACACACACACACACACACACACACACCATTTAGCTCCAACAGTAACACACACTCACTCAGAACACAATAATAATAATCTTTATTTATAGAGCACTTCAAAAGCCATGTTACAAAGTGCTTCACAAAAACAGCAAAATAAAACATTCAAGTCATAAAATCAAGAAAACAGATACCAATACAAAATGAAAACATTTAAAAAAAAAAAGGAAATAAAAAAGTTCAAAGAAAAATTAAAACTCTCGTAAAATCAGGAAAGTCTCTCCAATAAAAGTATATTTTAAGAAGGGATTTGAAGGAGATCACTGACTCAGCCACCCTGATTTCCTCAGGCAGATCGTTCCAGAGCCTGACTGCAAACACTCTGTCCCCTTTAGTTTTCAGCCGGGCCTCTGGAACAGACCACTGCAGAGGATCTCAAAGTATGTACCGGCACATACGGTACTAACAGGTCAGAGTTATAGCAGGGAGAGAGGCCATGAAGAGCCTTAAAACTAATCAGTAAGATCTATTCTAAAACATACTGGGAGCTAAAACAGGAGTGATGTGGTCACGTTTCTTGGTTCTGGTTAAAAGCCTGGCAGCTGAGTTTTGTACAGTCTGGAGTCGATCAATAGATATTTGGTTCAGTAAGGTAAAAAGGCCATTGCAGTAATCCAGGCGTGATGAGATGAAGGCATGTAAAATGGTCTGTGTCTTTAAAAGTTAAGATAGGGCGTATTTTTAAAACATTTCTAAGATGATAAAAACACGATTGCACAAGCTTTGTGGTGTGCTGCTCAAAACTTAAATTGCTGTCAAACCAAATGCCAAGATTCCTTGCAACAGGCTTGATATGATCCAAAAGGGAACCAGCATTTGGCAGAATTTGTTTTGCCATCTGCTGGGACCCAATGATGAGGATCTGTTTTGTTTGAGTTCAGGTGTAGAAATTTTTTTGACATCCAGTTTTTGATCTCACTAAGGCAGTCGTTCAGTGAACATTCCAGGGTCTGTGGATCTAACAGGCAGGTACAACTGCGTGTCATCAGCATAAAAATAAAAAGAGACCATGTCTATGAATAATGTGCCCAAGGGGACGCATGTATAAAGAAAAGAAAATTGGTCCCAAAACCGACACCTGAGGCACACCATACTTAAGAGGAAAATGAAGAAACATGGTTGTTTACAGAGACACAGAAACTCCTATTGGACAAGTAAGATGAAAACCATTGTAAAGCTGTACCAGATATCCCCACCCAGTGCCTTAGACTGTCTAACAGGATGCTGTGATCGATCGTGCTGCACTAAGGTCCAAGGACTGAGCACATGCCATCATCAGCAGCCATTAAGAGGTCATTGGTAACCTTGAGCAGGGCAGTCTCAGTGCTGTGATACTTCTGGAAACCAGATTGAAACTTTGCACTATGTTATTTTCCAGTGCAGAGAGAAATTGCTTGGACACTATTTTTTCTAAAATTAGATTTTATTTATTTATTTATATATATATATAAAGTTGAAATTGGTCTATAGTTTTGAGTGAGGGAGGGATCCAGCCCAGGTTTTTTTTTTTTTTAGCAATAATAAATAATCAGGGACACAACCATTAGACAAGGAAATGTTAAAAACAGAATCCAGAATCCATTACTTTTAGTAAAAACTTTGTTGGTATCACATCAAGAGGGCTGGAAGACACTCATGTGAGATACTATTTCTAAAAGTTCAGACAAGGTAATGGGATAAAACTGGTTAAAAACTGTCTTGTTGCGAGTGAAGGACATCAGAGTAGGAGGCATTGGGGGTAATAGAGGCTCTAATTGACTCCACTTTCAGTAAAATAAGAAATACTTCACAATCAGCATCGCTTTCAGCACAAGGAGGGGCTGGATTTACCAGCTGATCAGTCTTAAAATTCTAGGGTTTATTGTAGTGTACGTGGAGGTCACAGTTAAAAACTATACATTTGTGATCAGATACAGCCATACCCAGTGATTCCACAGAGCATATTTTTACACCCAGGGTAAAAACAAGGTCCATTATATGGCCACGGTTATGTGTTTGCAAATATGATTGGGTGGGGACCGCCAGATTTAAAAGTGAGAACTTCAAAGAAAAATAAATAAAAATAAATAAAATTAAAAAAAAAAAGGAGGTAAATTCAGCACAACATATAACATGACATTTGAAGCTCTTCCTATGAACACTCACTAGGCCACCACCACAACCACTGGCCCTGGGTTTATTAAAACAATCATAAACTGGAGGGCACAGTTCAACAAGCTGGCTATGATCAGTCATTTGCAACTAAGATTCAGTTAAAAAAAAAAAAAACATAAAATCTAAGTTTGCAGACGAATAAAATAGTTTAAAATGAAAGTCTTATTGGACAGAGATCTCACATTGAAGAGTACCATTTTAAGTGTATTTGTGCTGGGAGCTCAAGTTGCGAGATGGAGACTGTCAGTGGCAGTGAGGAAGAGTTCTGTTCAGTGACGGTGCTGTGCCCAGGTGTGCTACAGTAATGATTTGTCATGTGTGTTTGACGGTGGAGATAGCGTGAAGAATGTTTGCAGCTAGTGCATGGGTGCCCTGTGGACTGGAGTGAATGCCATCTCTGTTTAAAAAAAAAAAAAAAAAATAGGACGCACACTCCCAGAAGAGATTTAAATGATCAATTAAGACTAAGTTGAGAGGAGCATTTTGACTGTAGCCATGTGTGGAGACTGAGCAACCTGCTAAAATAAAAAAAAAAAAAAACAAAAAAAAAAAAAAAGGAAAAGACTTTTTAAAAAAAAATTGCGCTTTAGGGCTTTGGACTGTTGATAGGTGGTATCGTTGGCGCCAACGTGGATAACATTCCTGGCGTGAGGATGTTTACTCAGGAGAGATGGGATCTGTTGGACTATGTCCAAAACTTTGGCACCGGGGAAGCAATATGTTGCTGCTGTTTTTGACCAGAAGCTTCTGATTATTGAATCACTGATAATCAGTGAGTGACCAAAAAAAATAAAAAACACATACACCCCACCACCCACAGCGGTACTGACTTCAGCAGATCGGGAAGAAACCTGAGAACCAGTTCCCAACCACATAAAAATAAATTTTTTTTTACTCTGAAACAAATCTCAAGTGCTTTCACAATGAAAAAATGCCTCTCCAATTATAATTAAATACCTCCTCAATAATAAACAAATGCCTCTTCAATAATAAAGAAACTGAAATTTTGTTTTTCTTTACCCCCCTTTATCAAGTGTATAAAGGAGGTTTTAATGAAGATAAACTAAAATAAAGCCTGCAGGTGCTAGGCTATTGTTAGTCAAGCAAAAACTCTTGCACGGATTGCACTAAGACCTGCCCTAATACAGGTAACCTACAGTAGTTGAAAAGTGATTTTAATATCCGCTCAAATTAGGCTCCAGAATGCTCAAAATCACCCATAATCAAAAAGAAAAAGACAGCAAAGAAATCTCAAAAATGCGCAAACAGACTAGAGTTTCTAGCTGGCAATACCTGCTAAAATGAGGTCTGCAGTAAGTTGAGGAAGGATCAGAATGACATTACTGTGCACTTCCCCACCTCTCTTAAACGGCATTGTCACACCCTGATTGGCCAAGATGGGAATGCACCCAGCTGCTCTCAGTTATTCTTTATGAGCCAGTCCCCACACCCTGCACAACAGGTGATCTGAATAACTCTCCAATCAACTCCAATCAGATATGTACAGACATCCAGCATTCATTGTGTCCAAGAGGGACATCTGATCATGTGGCTGGTGGTCATAAACTTTCCACCTCCATGAGGAAAAGAATTCCTCTATGGGGTTGAAGAATGGAGAGTAAGGTGAAAGGAAAAATTACACCATGTTGGTATGGACTGTAAAACACTCTTACCCCTTTTCCACCAATATTGAACGGGTTCTGTTTCGGTTTGCGCACCTAATTTTGAACCATTCGGAGCCTTTCAACCAAAAACAAGTTTGTTTGGAACCTGAAAAGTTGGTTCCCAGCTGGAACCAAAAAATAGCAGGTTCTCCTTGACCTGAAGTGCAAACCATGATGCCATCAGTGGGCGTGTCATATTCTACAGGTTGGAAAGAGAGGATGGAGAAGGCAACAGTGGTCTCTGGTCTACTATGGTAATATTCTTCTTATCATTAATAGTTGGTTCATGCTTGTTTTTTGGATAAAAACAAATATCTGTAATAACAGAACAAAAACTCGCAGGTAATCAGTGAGATCCGCCATCTTGCTACTACTGTTTACATACATTGTGCAACGCCCTCATGTTGATGACTGGTTGATGAATGGTTCTGCTCCCCGGGGTTGCCAGGGTTTGCAAAGACTACTGGGAATTGAAGGGATGGCTGATAACCATCAAAGGTTGACAGTAAGATGAAAAAGGCATTTCCTCTGAAAGTTTTGGGTGTATATGATTTTTTTCTCTTCCTAGAATACTGTATATATTAAATTCAAGACATCCACACAAATTAAAGCTGCATTTTTTTGTGGCCACTATGGGTCACAACTCCTCAATTAGATAAATATGACACATCTTTGACATATTATGACCATATAGAGTTGATATGGTTAATGTTTTAGCAAACTATTGTCTCTTTACTGTAGATGTTCAGCAGACATAGTGCAACATTAGCATCCATTTTGAATGTTTTCTGACCACCTGATGAGTATAGGGGTGTTTTCACACCTAGCCTGTTTGGTTTGGTTGAAATGAACCTTGGTGTGTTTGCCCAGTTAGTGCGGTTCGTTTGGGCAGGTGTGAACACAGTAATCGCACTCGGGTGCAGACCAAAACAACCGCAACGAGACCCTTTAGAGGAGGTGGTCTCAGCCTGGTTCCAAATGAATTCTGGAGTTGTGGTGGGAACGTGATCCGACCTTGAGCTACCAGGTGTACTCCGCAGGTTTGAGCTAAACAGCTCCTGTAGCCAGGGGTGATTTGCATTCTGGGATGTTGCAGAGCACGCAAACCGTTTCTAGCAATAGCAGCTAACCGAAGAATGAATCAGCAATGTTTCTCTCACAGAAATATGCACTAGTCCAGAACACAGGACCTTCTTCCTGTATTTACTTTCTTGCTCCCGCCCCAGACACATCTGATCAATAAGTGGAGTGAACGTTCTCATGTGGTTTGTAGTGATGCATTATAGTTTGGATTTAATCTCTAAGAAAAAATATTTGGGTCTTTAGCAGCTGAATGCTCCTATTTTAGCTATTTTTTAAAGTGTCTGTCTGCCATTGGATGTTGGTGTACAGTGGGTTTATTAGAGCTTTTTCACTGAAAACAGCTGCCTGCTGCTGCTATAAATGACACTGATGAGAGCAGTGAGACTGAACCAAAACAGTAAAGTTGGGGCCCATAAACCAAAACATTGAGCTGAAAGATGGTAAAACAGCTGAGGGGAACTGCATAGTCTGGTGATGATTCTCTGTGGGTTTGTCACTACAAGCTGCGCATTACACAAAGTGATTTGACCCATGGTTAATATAAAAATATTAATTATTGCAGCTTTAAGTGTTTAACTTTATCTGCTCTGAAGGAACGTCTGATATAAACTGCTTATGTACTACATGGTTAAGAATCTTGGAGGTCTCTGACTTCACCATTAAAAATGCTAAAATGTCAAGGCTGTTGGCATCCATCTAGATAAAGGGCAAATGTGTCCTAGAAGGTCAAAGTGTTGCGACTTAAATAACAGATGACACCCAACAATGTCAGAAACCTTGACTAACCTTTGTCTAACTGGTGGTCTTTGTGGATGTGGACATCTGTTGACAGTTAGGCTCGGTTGGGTATCTAATCATCCACAGTATGATCCTGCTGACATGAGCTCAGGCAAAAACAAAAGGAGAATCTACACTGCTTGCACTGTAACAACAGTCTGCCACAGGAGCACAGCTTGGTGTGTTAACCCTAAAGGAGAACACATACACAAACCTTTTCCTCTAGATAAGAGAGTTTCAGTGGTTGCCACAGTTCCATTTGTGAAACTGGAACAATCAGTAGAAAGCATTTTACGATTATACATAGATGGGGGGACAAAAATATGTAAACAAGCAAATAAATGAATTCCGTCCCTAAAGATAGAGACAAACAGCTTTAATAACATGCGCAATAATAACAGTACACATAAACAAATGGGACACTGGGACAATACATACAACAACCGTCTTGCACAGCTACCTCCACGTTTATGCTGCATTTTGCTCAAGAGACCTTTTCCACAGAGCTCCTCAGGCTCCAGTTGCAGTCTGAACACCTGCTAAAGTTTTCATTAAGTAAGCAGCTTGTTCCACTCCACTGCCACTGTGTTGAGAAATTAGTTTTCTTTTTTTCTCTTCCGTCTGTCATGCCTGCAAATTTAACAAAATATGTGATGGGGATCATTAGGTGTTTTTGGACCCGAGGAACTTTTTCATAGTTGTAAGAACAGTAGGAGGACCCCTCCCCTTTTTATTGTGTTCGCACTGCAAGAACTGGGAACAATTGTAGTTCTTAGAACGCTGTTTTGAGGGACTTCTTTAGAGAATAGGAACTCTCCCAGCACAAGAGGAAGCTTGAGTGACATAGGTGTAAGGTGATTGGTCCAGACTGTGGTGGAAATCTGAAATAAAGTCCCTGAAACACCTTTCTTTAAGAGTTTTATTATGAACCTTTGCAAAGGGGTGCAATCACACACAGCACAGAGTCTGTGGGTGACTGAAGTAAAGAGTGAACAGTAGAGCTTTTATAGATAAGAGCAAGCATGTCAAGACCCTGTTTCAGCCGGTTTCAGCTGGGATAGATACTGTCTGTGGTCACCCTGACCCACATGGGTGATATGGAGGGTATGTTCATCACTGCCAAGGATAGGAGATAGTAGGTTTCTAATGAGCACAGAGGATGGCACAGAGGATAGAGGGGGGCTGTGAATCACCACCATAATACAAGTTTCCATTACAAGACGTAAGTGTGCGTTGATTGGTCAAACACACACACCATTTTTAAAAACGTGTAAAACGTTAGCTGTGAAAACAACAGCTTGTAACGGTAGCCTTAAACAATGGACCAAAACATGGACAAATGAACTGACAGTGAAGTCCAGGCTTTATTGAGCTTATATGTTACGGGGGAAATACAACACGATTTTGACTCGTCAAAGCAAAATATAAACATTTTGTGTGTGACGCTGTGAGTGACATTGCCAACTGGTGCAGGCTTACGTCACTTCAGCGGTCCTATTGGTGGTGCAAATGCAAATAGAAAAAAGTTCCATGCGTGTTAATATCTGAATAATTTATATTAAGAGAAAATAAAATGTGGCCAAGCACGGAACCCTGGGGCACCCCATTAAGCACAGTAAGCCAGGCTGATCTGAGCCCATTGACATTCAAACAGTGAGTCCTGCCTGAGAGATAATAGACCCTTTTCACAGCAGATTTTTTAAGTGTCCCAGTAAGTCATGTCAGTGTGTGACCAATCACAACATCAGAGCCCTAGAACTGGCTTACCTAAATGGAATGCAGCCATCATTAATGGTATTAATTCCACCTGTGTTTTTCCTGCTTTGACAAGTCAAAATGTCTGCTGTGAAAAGGGTCTATTAGTAAACCATCGCATGGTTGGTAAGACATCCCTATTTTAAGCTAGCTCTATGTAAACAGGCCATGATCAACATCAATAAATAATAATCATATAGAAAGCTACAGTAATATCATTCACAACCTCTATTTCACCTTTGAAGGATTTATTTGCCAAAAGAGCATATGAGTAAAAACACATCTTGAATTGTGGATCGTCAATCCGACTCAATTCATTCTTATGTTATCCTTAACCTACATTACTGACACCATGCATTCATCCATACACATCTATAAAGACATGTTAGCTGGTGCAGAGAGAGAGAGAGATGTTTCGTTGATTTCAAAAAAGCATTTAATTCAGTTTGGCACATTGGTTGTAGTGGTGTAGGGGGGTAAAACATATGACTTAATAAAAACACAAAGAGCATGTGTGGCATCAAGATTGGACACAAGAGGATGAAGTTTAATTCTCAAGAATGTGGTGTGAGACAAGGCTGCTGTTTATCACCTGCCCTGTTCAACATCTATATTAATGAATTGGCCACCATCTTGGAACAGTCCACAGCACCTGGTCTCACACGTCACACAACTCAGAAGTTCCTGCTATACGCAGATGATTTCATCCTGTTAAGTACGACAAAAGATGGACTTCAACAGAGTTTGAATGTACTTGTCCTGGCAATAAACATAAAAAAAGACCAAAACAATGATATTTCAAAAAAGATCTAGATGTCAGGGAAACAAATATTACTTTACAATTTGAACACATACAATAGAAAACAGTTTGGAATATAATTATTTAGGCCTGAAAATAAGTTCCACTGGAAGATTCAATCTAGCAGTCAATGAACTGAGAGAGAAAGCACGCAGGGCATTTTATGAAATCGAAAGACAAATTCACATTCAGGTTCCTTTTTTAATTTGGCTCAAATTACTTAAATCAATTATAAGACCCATTCTGCTCTATGGAAGGGAAGTGTGGGGCCCACGAACAAACCTAAACTTTGACCAATGGGAAAAAGCGTCCGACTGAAAATGCACACACTGAATTTTGTAAAAGCATGCTGCAGGTGCACAGGACAACAGCTAACAACGCCTGCAGAGCTGAATTAGACCAATTTCCATTATTAGTGAAAATCTGAAAACAATATGAATATATTGGCTTCATCTAAAACAAAGTGATCCACCACAAAGCCCTGCAGTTCCAAGAGATGATCAAAGACAAATTTCGTTGTTCCCAAAGTTCAGTAATAAGCATCCATATTTTATTAACTCAGAAAACTAAAAATTGTACTGGGGGAAATGAAAGAGAGTTGCGTTCTCGCAGGACAGTTTATCTCTGCCTGCCACAACATGAGGGAATCAGACTGACCTGCTGATCTACATCAGGTCTCCAGTAAATGTATATGTATAGATTTCTTTATATTGTAATTGTCAACATCCATTGTTCGTACAGTGCTTTGGCAATACTGTATTTTGTTATGGTGATGCCAATAAAGCTATTTGAATTTGAATTTTGAGAGAGAGAGTTGCTGAAAGCAGGATACTGTCATAAACAAAATTAGCTGCATGTACAATATTGATGAGGAGGCTGTTCAAGAGCGCAGTCTGGTGAAATACACACACATGATGTTGCTTGAAGCAGGCAGTGTACTGTATTGTCCAGTACATCACATGTGAAAGCAGGAGTTCTGTGACTAATGCACCATGCAGAAAGCCTCAATATACAGGCATGAAAGTAATGTAATGAAGGAGGGAGAGCTTTCTGCTGCTAAAGCTACATGTGAAGAGTGTTAGCACTTTTAGCAAGCATTGGACAGTACTGTATATAATATAGTGTAAGGCCCTTGGGGTACAATATGAGGTCGTGGTAATGACCTGTGCAAAAACTCCTGCATTCATCCCGTGCAAACATCTGCATTTAGGTGTTTTCTCTAAAATTATACAGCAGATTCCATGAGAAAAATGAAAAACAAACAGTGGTTTAGAAAATATACAATGTTGTGTAAGTTCTGTATTGTCTATAAAATAATATACTTCCACTTTAATATGCCAATTCCAATCACATATTAAAGTAAACAATTTATGGGCTTACAATGTAATAAATGAAAAATGGAGGTTATTCAGAATAGGCAGAATGGGGGAATGATTTTCTGACCCAGGCCCTAGGGAAAAACAGAGGTATGGGCCCCTGTTGACACCTGCCACCTGACCAAAGGTAACAAAATCCACTTACCAGCAACTCTAAAACTCACTAATTAACAATTTATATCTTGTTTGTTAGTTCTGTACAAAAATATCAAGTTGTGGTTGTGCGGGGGGTTATGTGCAGGACTATTTCTTGGCCAGGTGCAGTGACTTCCTGGAGTCTTGTCATCATTGTGAGGTTGCCAGGTAGCCTGCGGAGATTTTAGGAAGTTACTGTGGTGATTGCTTTTTGTACAAATTAAACAAATAAGATATAGTATGTTCATTTTGAGCTTTGGAGTGAATAAGTGGCTAAACACAGATAACATAATGTCATGTCCAGATACCTTTAGAACAGATTCTGGTGACTCACCTTTGGCGTGACTGAGCCTACGTGGAAGGAGAGGTCTGGGAGAGGTTGCTTCTGTAATAATTAGGCAGAGCAGTGCAATTATGGTGTCAAAGGATTTAGACATTTGCACTTCTGTCACCCACCCACGTGAAAACCACATGGCACAAAGGTGCAATTTTATTCAGTGCTATTTCTGTGGTTTTATCAAACAGTGCATGCATGAACAGATCCCATTAAAAAGCTGACCTACCTTTTACGTGGAATGTGTGGATAAAATGTTATGCAATTTGACTTTTGTATAAATACATCAAGCAGGAAAAATGAGATACATTTTTATCAAAGCTCTATACAAATCATGATGGGGCCACACTGGTGTACTGTGTCTTCTTCCAAAGAGGTCTTCAGAGAAGAGTGAGAGTTTCTTTTAAAGGTTTTATAATAAGGTTTGTGTTTCAACAGACAGAAAAGTTCAGAGAGGCTGCACCTTTGGGAACTGAAAGATATGTTTTAAAGCTATTAGCATTTGTTGCTATCATCTGTCTAGCCAATAGAAATCAAGTTGTTTCCACCACAACAAACTGAGACAGACATCAGTCACTAAATATATAAAGTCAAACTAAAATTTGAATTCTCCTCACTTTTTGTGTAAGGAAATATAATCCAAAATGTCACTGCAGCTATTGTGCATCATTATCCATTTTTCAAAAAAAGGATAAAACAGTTTTCGACATATTTGAGCAAAAGTGTCTTAGGTTTCAGGCCTCTGGGTGCCCGTTTCCCATGGCAGTGTTTAATAGAAATCTGACGACTGCCATTGCTAGGAGACGACATGCTCCTTACAAGTCTGCCTGGTCATGTACCATTAGCTATTTAAGACATCTGTCCCTTTACAACATTAAACATTTAGGAGGATCCACCGTGCTATTACATTTGTATGTCTTTTGGAAAGTGGAAGCTCGCAAGCGCAGCTAACTCAGAAAGTGAATGGTAGTTAGCCTAGCTTACTAACGTTAGCACTGATTCCCACTAGACGTTACTTTTGGTTCATGTTATTTCAACACCAGCTAAGTCATCAGCAGCTCTCACACACTCAGTGCTGTGTTCATTGGAGTTATCTTTGATCAGGATATGTCCTTTAACTCCCACATAAAACAAACTTCAAGGACTGCCTTTTTTCACTTACATAACATTGCAAAAATCAGGCACATCCTGTCTCAAACAGATGCAGAAAGACTAGTCCATGCATTTGTTACATCTAGGCTGAATTATTGCAACTCTATTATCAGGCTGCCCCAATAAGTCCCTTAAGACTCTCCAGCTAATCCAGAATGCTGCGGCACGTTTACTGACAAGAACCAGGAAAAGAGATCATATTTCTCCAATATTAGCTTCTCTACACTGGCTACCTGTAAAATCCAGAATAGAATTTAAAATCCTTCTCCTCACCTTCAAAGCCCTAAATGGTCAGGCACCATCATATCTTAAAGAGCTCATAGTACCCTATTACCCCACTAGAGCACTGCCCTCCCAGAATGCAGGGTTCCTTGTGGTTCCTAGAGTCTCTAAAAGTAGAATGGGAGCCAGAGCCTTCAGCTATCAAGCTCCTCTCCTGTGGAACCAGATCCCAGTTTGTGTACGGGAGGCTGACAACCTCCTCACATTTAAGAGTAGGCTTAAGACTTTCCTCTTTGATAAAGCTTATAGTAGGGCTGACTCAGGTGAGCCCTGAGCCACCCCTTAGTTATGCTGCTATAGGCCTAGACTGCTGGGAGACTTCCCATGATGCACTGAGCTCCTCTCTCCTCTCTCCTCCT
>VMKM01002132.1:0-87177 GCA_008360985.2 Macquaria ambigua | reverse complement strand
TCCAACAACCAAAACACTCAAACGCGTAAAGAAATAAAGTACAACTGTCTGATCCAATAGCTTGGTGTGTTAAAAGACTGCTTGGTAGTTTGGAGGTTGTGGGATCGATCCTTATTGGCATTGTTGAGTTTTGAAGTCCAACACCCAAAAGAAAGAGTCAAACACTCTAAGAAATAAAGCACAGCAGCTTAATCTAATAGCTCAGTGTGTAAGAAGATTGTCTGGCACTTTTGAGGTTGTGGGATTGATCCTTATGAGTCTATGTGAGTTTTGAAGTCCGAGACCCAAAAGAAAGAGTCAAAGCCATGAAGAAACAACAATAAGCCAACTGACCCAATAGCTCAACGTGTAAGGAGAGTGCTTGGCAGTTCTGAGAAAGTGTGTTTAATCCTTATGCGGGTCGGTGAGTTTTGAAGTCAAAGACCCAAAAGAAAGAGTCAAACACTCTAAGAAAGAAGGCACAATAGTCTGATCCAATAGCTCAGTGTGTTATAAAACTGCTTGGCAATTTGGAAGTTGTAGGTTTGATCCTTATGAGGCTCATTGAGTTTTGATGTCCAACACCCAAAAGAAAGAGTCAAAATTACAAAGCAACAACACAAAAGCATCTGATCCAATAGATCAATGTGTTAGAAGACTGCTTAGCAGTTCTGAGGTTGTGGGTTCGATCCTTATGAGGCTCATTGAGTTTTGATGTCCAACACCCAAAAGAATGAGTCAAAATTACAAAGCAACAACACAAAAGCATCTGATCCAATAGATCAATGTGTTAGAAGACTGCTTAGTAGTTCTGAGGTTGTGGGCTTGATCCTTATGAGGCTCATTGAGTTTTGATGTCCAACACCCAAAAGAAAGAGTCAAAATTACAAAGCAACAACACAAAAGCATCTGATCCAATAGATCAATGTGTTAGAAGACTGCTTAGCAGTTCTGAGGTTGTGGGTTCGATCCTTATGAGGCTCATTGAGTTTTGATGTCCAACACCCAAAAGAACGAGTCAAAATTACAAAGAAACAACACAAAAGCATCTGATCCAATAGGTCAATGTGTTAAAAGACTGCTTGGCAGTTCTGCGGTTGTGGGTTTGATCCTTATGAGGCTCATTGAGTTTTGATGTCCAACACCCAAAAGAAAGAGTCAAAATTACGAAGAAACAAAGCAAAAGCATCTGATCCAATAGGTCAATGTGTTAAAAGACTGCTTGGCAGTTCTGAGGTTGTGGGTTCTATCCTTATGAGGCTCATTGAGTTTTGATGTCCAACACCCAAAAGAAAGAGTCAAAATTACGAAGAAACAAAGCAAAACCATCCGATCCAATAGGTCAATGTGTTAAAAGACTGCTTGGCAGTTCTGAGGTCGTGGGTTCAATCCTTATGAGGATCGCTGAGTTTTTAAAGTCCAACATGCAAAGTGAAAAGATAAAAGCGCCCGGAGCTTAAGCCCAAATGGGAAGGTGACGCGGTGGCGTGTTGGGTTAGGATCTGGTCTCGAAGACGCAACGGTGCGTCAGCTTGCGAGGTCAGGTTCGAATCCAGCCCGTTGCCGAGTCACTGGAACCTCGGAAGATGACCCTCCAGGTCTCCTTCCTCCAGGTCCTCCTCCTCCTTGGAGGTGGAGGACGTCTCCCCGGGTGGGTGTGCGGGAGACCTGGAGGAGGAGGACCTGGAGGAAGGAGATCTGGAGGGTCATCCTCCGAGGTTCTGGAGAGGTAGAAGCAGGAGGTTATGTAACAGTGCCACTTCCATTTGAATTTTGTCTACAACACAGAACCACAAATTAGTGACAGCCTAACAGGAGAAATAGGTTCCCATACACTCGCATGGTGTTTCTTTGTAGCCTGTTTCTTTAGCACCCTAATGGTGTCTACTTAAGAATTTTTCTTGTTGACGAGGTCATCTTGAATTGATGTCTAAAGATAATGAGCCGACAACATACAAATGAACCCACTTTTTCATATAATGTTGATACCAGGAATCAAATGGAAAGGTCTTTGACATGGTACAACAACTCTATATTGGTGAAAACAAGCACCGGGAAATTATCATATGACCCCTGTGTTTGGCAAAATATGGTAGATAATTTGACTTGATATAAGAGAATAAACTAGTTTCATTTGACTATTGCAGGAAACTATTGTGAAACAAAATAGCACAAGTTATTAGCCTAAAATTTGTTATTTGCCTGTTTTCATCAATAAAGACTGGTTCTTTCCATTTGATTCCCAGTGTCAACATTATATGAAACAGTGGGTTCATTTGTCTTTGTATGTTGTCTGGTTCCTTTTCAATTCAAGATGGCCGCCAAACAAACCCCAAAGGCCATTAGGTGACCTTGGCAACATGAAAAATTCTGAACTACACACCATTACAAATAAATGCCATGTGGGCACATGAGAACCTCTTTCTCCTGGCTAATTGCACCAACAAAAATGAATTTAATCAAACATTAGTTCAGTCAGAGTTTAAAATGAGCAAATCCAAATTTAAAATTAAGCAGAGCTCTGTTGCACAATTGAAAACTAATCTCGGTCTAGTAAATCCAAGTTCATTGATTTAGGATGAAATTAAATAGGGTTGAATCAATATGAAGATGTATGCTTATCCAAATAAAAATAAATAAAAATAAAATAAATTCACAGGACCTAGTAAGTAGCCTATCAGGGGGAAGGGTGGCTGTTAACTTTCGACGGCTGCTCTGTATTCCAGTTTAAAGTTAATACAGATCGCATTTTAAATTAGAGTTTAAAGTTTGGAGCAACAGAATTAAATTTAAAAGAGTAAAAATCAAAGTGAGGTTAAAATTGAATCTTTCTTAATTTGAAGCTAGTTTTAAAGTTTGGTGCAACATAATTTAACGTTAAACCGTGATTTAATGGGCTTTAAAAATGAATTCTTGTTGGTGCAACCCAGCCTAACAGAGAGTTTTATTTTGAAAAGAATAAACATACCCTTGCTCTCACCCATTGTGTCTGTCTGTCGGTTTGAAGTTTCTCCTGTGGAGAAAATCAGGGGAGAAAGATCAAAATAAAGCAGCAACATTTAAAACTAAACCAGCAAAGAATTCAGCTGAAACAGTGGGAAACTCGGATTTATCTAATGCTGAATATTCCTTCAGATAAATGTAGTGAGGGAAAATCCAGTGAATATTCTTTATAATGCTTGTGTGTTGTATATTTACAGTTAGATTATAGTAGTAGATAGTCATTTGTTGTGGCGCAGCAGCAAACTAGAGAATAAGATTAGTTATCTGAATAGTAAAACAACTGGAAATACTTACACTAAACGTTAGACGGTAAACTAACTGCTTAACACAGCAGCTGGTAAAACTGAGAAAATATCTTACCTCAGAGCTTCAGCACAGAGAAGATGTTCTCTCAGTTGGTCTGCAGAACGTTCCTCCTCTTCTTCCAAGATGTCGTCCATTGAAGTTGAACATCTACAAGTGTGTGACAAAGAAAAGCACCTGTCTTAACATGCAACAGTTAAAGTAAAAATCATACAACAATAATGAACTTTTACAGAATTTCTAGTTATATGTATAGATAGTGTAAACACTGGAAAGTGGAGAATTGCATAATGTTGATGACTAAAATGAATGATGAATTGAGTCAATGTCCTTCTGCTATCAGGAAATTCTGTTTATGAGTCTGTTTAAAACAAAAACAAACTGTGCATCTGTCACGATGCTAGGTGATGTGCAGCTTATCTGATTTGTTCATGTGTAACTATATTAGCATGGGTAATGTGAAACACCAAGTGTGTTATGCTAGTTTATCAGACGTTTCTTTGCCATAGACCTTTGACTGATCATGTGATGAGGAAAATTAGAAATAAACCTGGACTTTAACCCACATCTTGCTCACATCTCTGTGCATTCATCCACTTGAAAGTTCCATTTGGTCTGTATTTGTCTGTTAATATATACCTATGTATGACATGCTAAAGTGTTGAGAAAATGTGTAGTTATTCAAGATTGTCATATATTTTGTTTGCTACACTATCTTATTTTTCACACCCTTATTTACACAGAGCATCTGGAGGACCCTAATAGGAAGTGGGAAATCAATTGATATTGAAATGTTCAATTATGAAGGTGAGTATGTTTTATTCAACTGAAAACTTGGCATTTTCTTGCTCATGTAAATGTAAATGTCTTTGTGATGAACTGCTGTTCTCTGTCTGGAGGTTTAACTCCGCTGCATACAGCAGTCTTGTCTCACAACGCTGTTGTTAAAGAGCTGAGGAGTCTGGAAAATCCTCATTCATATATGGCAATGAAGCTGGTGCAGAGGAGACAGATGTATGTTGAATGTATAAAGACTCTGCTGCTCATGGGCTCCTCCTATGGGACAAAGGTAACTACCAAAACTAATGGAGAGCATTTCACTTTGGTTCAAATAAACACTTAATTGCTGCTTATGTGGTTTGGTTTATGTCATGGTCAACTAAATTTCCGATTCCTCACTCTTAAAAAAACAGTTGTCCTTGCTCAAGGGTAGTGTAACATAAACATTAGCAGCGACAGTTTGTCCTACACAAATTCTCAAAAGTCCCAACTGCTTTCTTTAGGATTAAAAAGCCATGTGGTCCAGTGATAAATTAGTAAGTCGCAGAGGCTTGACCTTGAAAAAATGACCTTGTTTTTATGCAGTGTTTATTTTTTGTTCCCGCAGGATCTCAAAAGTGGACGGACATGTCTTCACATGGCTTCTGAGGACGCAAATGTGGACCTGTTGAACATTTTCCTTGACCAGCCATCTTCGCTGTCAATTGTAAACGTTAAGGTAAGTTGTTTTGTTGTAATGAAATCAGAGCTAAATAAGTGTAATACACACTGTAGGTACTGTAATGTGTGATTCCGCATCTGTATGTTTCAGACGTTCAGTGGAAACACAGCCCTGCACATCGTCAGCTCTTTGCAAAATCACAAAACTCAAGTGGAAGCGGTGAAGCTGCTGATGAGAAACGGAGCGGACCCCGGGGTCAGGAACTTTGAAAATGAACTGCCGTCTCAGATGGTGCCTGAAGGACCCATTGGTGAAAAGGTAGAGTGTGTGAACTGATGACTTTATTAACTTATGCCATGTCAAAATATGAGGCATTTGAAAACATACTGTAATGAGGAACTTAGTTTCTTATGCGATAAGATTCTTGTTGTACAGGAATATACTAAAATGTTTGGACCATTAACAAACAAATAAGTCACATTATCAACAAACATGACATTATTATTTTCCATGACTCACTTCTAACTTATGGTGTTTGTTCTTTTCAGGTGCGACAGATCCTGAAAGGGAAATATGTTCATGCTTAAGTAAAACTCAAAAACACTGTCAGTCAGACAGTCCAGTCTAAATATTATTTGCCAAAACAAGGCAGATGCTGGTTGTTTCAGTGAAACATGCCTAATTGTTCATTACCATGTAATGGCCAAAGAAAAAGTGGAGCTATATTTTGTGAATTTGTTTATTAACGTGTTTACAGTGAGTGAACATGCTCTGTAAATCTGTATGTATGTGTTGTATTTTGGATGATGATTTATGATTAATGCTGACAAGTTTTTTTCTTTGATTTTTGGAGAATTCAATCATGGGTTCATATGGGTTTTTTTTTTTTTGAATAAAGTAGACATTTCACTGTTAAACCTTTTGCATATTTTGTAGTGTTTATTTGGTTTAGTTGAAAGTAGGAACAGACATGTTGTGCTGCATATCATAGTATTTGGAAATACATTAACAGTACATGCATTTTCTCAAATATTGTAGTTCATGTAGGAAACTTATGACATTCTGACCACACTACTGAACTACACTTTATTGTGAAAAGGCTATTGTGTGTTGTATTTTATGTCATGAAATATCTTTAAGAGATTTACATTTTGTTTATATTTTTAAAATGTTACTTTTGTTTAGTTAAAGGGTATGGTCATGTTATGTTAAATGTTGACACTAATTTGTCTTTTTTTTTGGTGTCTTAAGTCAAAATAATGTAGATTACAGAAAACCATTTAACAACATTTTATTGTGAAATATACATTGTGCTGACACTTTTGAGGTTAAATGTGCTTTGAGGTTGACTGACTTTCAACTCATAAAATAAAGTCTCTTCTGAAATTGAAGTTTTTCTTGAAGAATTTATACTTTTGAACTGATCTAAATGTCTGAAATTATCAGTCTAAGTTTATTTCAAACCAGAGATCATCTGGAAAACAGTTGGATCCATAATGCATCTTTCACAACCACTGCTTCTCTGACCTCATGTGCTTTGTCAGCTGTGACTTTTATTTCATTTGAACTCCTGTAACTCCCACTTCCCTTTCTTATACATGCCTCGCCCTACAGCGAGTGTTTTTACCACACACACACACACACACACACACACACACACACACACACACACACACACACAACACACACACACACCAGGGTGGGAAAGCTTGGAGGCTGTGTTCAAAATGAAATCAAGGACAAAACAAGGGAGCTCATGGGCACATGTGACATGTAATCTGAAAATGTTTACCAAAGAATGTCTTAATCTGCTGAGAGGTGAAGAGGTTAAATGACTGAATGAAGAGGTTTAGAAGTGAAACCCAGCAAAATAGCCTCTGATATTTTTGTACTGGTAGCCAACAATATTTAGTCTTATATTCAAATTTATTTTTGGATTTATCTCCAAAACATCAACTTACATGTTATTACAGTCTTCTTCCAGTTACACCTGGTCTGTTTGCACTGTCAGTACCTGAAACAACGAGGTGCAGACAGAGAAACAAAACATTTACAGTTTATTATTCTGAATGATGAAAGGATTATGGAAGATTAATGTACAGCGATGATGACAGCAGTCACAAGCAATCCAGGGACTGATGTTTTGCGAACAATGATATTATATCAAATATAAATATAGAAAAGGATGACGAAGGACCGCAATACTTTTGGGAGTCTCTTCTCTTGGTCTTGGCTGGCTGGTTTCCCAAAAAACACCTCCGCTCTAAGATCCTCTTTGTCCCCACGGGCCTACAAACTAATGCAGAACATCTCAGCGCTAAGCATGCTTTGGGTGGACTCATTTCTTCTTCTTCTCCTGCGTGCTGGTGAACCACTGGTCCAGCAGCTTCTTGCTGTAGTAGATCTGCCAGCCGTGCACCTGCACAGCAATGACAATCACCAGGTACATGATCGACACGGCAGAGAAGCCGAAGATGAAGCGGTAGGCTTTGCCGTGCCGATAGAGCTGCTGCGCCACGGGGAACATCTCCATGCAGCCGTAGATCAGCGGGGCCACACAGAAGAGCCCAGCGCTGATCATGGAGATTACCAGGTAGCTGATGTTGTTGCGGGGCAACGCCAGAAAGCTGAAGACTGTGGGAACTATGCTCAGGAGGTAGGGGTACTCCCACTGGTACGGAGAGGCTACTACCTTGTGGGACACCAGGCTCAGCTGGCTCACTGTCACCTGGGAAAGAAGAGACAACACAGAGTCACAACTAGTTTAGCTGTTACAACTGTCAATCAACAAAAAACTTTTTAAAGGTTGGTGCCAGTTTCAAAAGATGTGTTACCTGAGCTGCCATCAGCACCCAGATCAGCAGATGGACAATGTTGAGTTTACGGATTTCAGACTTCAAAGCAACGCTGTGACAAAGGAGACAGATGGGTACAGTCACACACAAAACAAGTAGATTATGGGTTGATTGAACTCATCAATACATTGATTATAAATTCTGCTGATTCACGTGCCAACTCTTAATTGCAGCAAAATTATCTGGATCATATTATAACAGATGGTAGGCAAAGGGAACCAACCAAACTGCACGTTTTCAATAGAAAGGAAACTGAACACACCATAGCATGTTTTTATTTGATGGATATACCGAGGCTACTCATTTGTTACTGTTAGCTTGGGTAATGTTTAGCACTTGCCTGGAGCCAATATGGTTCACACTCAAGAGTTAATGAAAAAAACTCTTGAATTGAAAAAAGACAAGTTAAATCTTTATTAAAAGTGACTGCTACTGCTCAGCTGCATTTCACTTTTACATATCAAGATATTTGAAGCTTTGTTTTAAACAGAGGTAGTCCTTAAGAGGGATTTGAGATCCATGGATCTGATGTTTCTTACCACTTGATTTTCCTCTGAGAGGTTACTTTAATAATAGAAGAACCTACCTCATCTGGTAGTGTGAGGCAACCCGCTCCCGGTGCTGAAAGTCACTGCCATCTGTACCTGCTGCTCTCGGACCAGCTCGAGAAGCCATAGTGGATATCTGAAAGTAAAACATAACATATTTAACCCAAGAGTTTCATGTCAAAAATGGCCCCTGTGACTGTTTTACTATTATATATTATATCATTAGATTATTTTTACTCATGCATTCATGTAAAAGCAGGATTTTACTGTTGGAGTTGGTTGAGGTAGAGCTAATCTGTACCTCTGTAGTATTGGACTGCAACTAATGATTATTTTTATTATGGATTAATCTGCTGATTGTTTTCTGCATTTATCGATTGTTTGGTTTGTAAAAACCTTTACTGTTACTGAAATGCAGTGTATCTACCTCGTTTGATAGCGTTGTTAAGTTAGCCTGGCTAACGTTTAGCAGATGCCTGCGCCAATTCCACTCAATTAGCAAGCCAGTCCAAATGTATCCGCAAAAGCTTAATTTCACTTCAGGTGCCATCATTCATGTTGGCCGGTTAACATACATGGTTTGTGCACGGCATAAGTCAGCTGTGAACTGAGCTACCAAGTTAATGCTAGCTAACTGTTAGCTACTGTAAGTCATACAGATGAGAGTGTAGGCTCGGTTACTGTAGCTTGAGATAAATGGGAAGCTAACTGTCACGTAACGTCATTGAAAACATATTAGAGATCAACCATAGCACTTACTTGTTATTTGCTCTTCTTCATAAAAAGCATTAAACTGTTAATATGCTGGTTGACGCAGGGAGACCTGCTAGCTGGCTACATCCATGCGAGGGAAGAGGGACAGACAGGAAGTATGACATCTCAAACTCTGATTGGTCAGACTCTCTTCTTCTTCTCTCTCTCACACACGGAGTGAATACGGTGTCAAATGGTTTAGCTTAGCCTCAGGTGTTAGTTTTTCTCCATTGTTTAAATGCCAGTTGTGTTGTAAAACTGCAAATGCAATGCACGTTCTCTTTACTTTTCACACAACTACCATATAAAATAAAATGCATTGCGAAACATTTAACACAGCTTCCTCAAATAAATTGATGTTTTTTTCATTGCATTGTAACATTGCAGACATGCCAATCCTGGATTGGGCACACAAAAACATTTTCATCTTAGGTGTCTGACCAGTGAGAATATTACAGTAGGTGTGATGCCGCCTGGTGTAAATGAAAGGCAAGAAATAGAGTAGTACCACTAAATGACTGCAGTTGTAAACTTATGATTTGATGCAGTGTTGAAAAAGAAGGTTGTTTACTGTTTTGCTGTCTTGAGTGAGTTCTTTGTTACAGTATTTTCTTTTTAAACAACACTATATGATTTTGTTGATTGTATAAAGATTTTTAAGAACACAATACCTTTTGAGATCATGCATTTGCTGGTTTGCAAATGAAAAATCAGTCAGTTTTGGTGTTTGGGTCACATATTTTGCCCTTTTTTCTAATAATGCATCAAAACAATCGTGACAAACTGTAATAAAAACAATTCTGATGGGATAATGTCTATTGTATGCAGCACATAAATATTGTTGGAAGCTCAAGTGTGATGATAATGAAAATCAAGTCATGACAAATTTTTGTTTCTTTATTAAACCAATATCTATCCAATCAAAGCAACAAAGATCAAAATTCACATATTTTAGGCATAGTTTCCCATTTAATGTTGAGCACCATTGTCCATAGTAAAAGAAAAAAAGGAAGAGATAAAAAAACAAATTGCATGTCCACAGTTTGACAAAATGAAAAAAAACTGACACATGGTGGTATGAATGGGTATGAGCATGAACATATTTTTGAATATTCGTGTTATTTTTTGACACAGAACATTTACGTTGTGTTCTGCATTTTGGAATGAATTCCGTCATTTACTGTCAACACACAGAAATTAACACAATCCCAAGTAATCAGTAGTCAAACAAATAAATTACAGAGAATACTGACAAACTGACAAAAACCTTTCAAAGAATTCATATTTATTACAAACAAAACAAGACAAATCATGACATCAAATGGTCAAAAGCAAAGAATCAAAAGATGGTTTAACTCCCAAATTGTGGGCAAAACTGTATTAGAGTGACTGAGATATAGTATGAAATTGGATTAACAACTCCTATTTTACTGTCAAATGAATATGTAAAAATGTGTGTTAATATTTTGTTGTATTAAAAAGCTGCATTTTCAAAATAACATGAAAAGACTAACAATAACTTAATAACTGTATGATGACCCCAAATACATAACCCAACATTATGTACTGAAAGCTGTGAGTAAATGAAACCAATACGTTCTTATGTGCCCAGTATACAGCATATAACTGTTAAGCAAAAAATGAGTGAAAAGTGAATATAGTTCTGCAACATAAAGCCTCATTGTTCCAGGAATTATTCCAGCCATGTCATGAACACTGATATATTGTATGTGAATGGATATAAGAATAAATGCACAATGTAAACATACAAGAATTATGACAACGGAGATATTTGGTAGTATTTTTTTTTTTTTTTACCTCTGCTCTCCACAACGCTCACAAGAAACTTTTCTTCTTACATATCATAGCCAATGACCAGATAGTGTATCACAATATTTATACAATGTACATACACTGCCCATTATTTAATCCACAACAGCATAACCTTCTGAGACTCCACTGATGTATGTAAATACAGATGTGATGCAGTATGTTGCTACTATATAAAAGAAAGATTATTCTTCCACCAGTCATTGTAAACCATTTAACTTGACCTACTTTGTACCTTTGAGACCTTTGCAGTAGTTTTACCACCAACATGGTAAAATTTACCATCAATATGTCATTACTATTGCATTTTTTATACACATTTCTTACATTGGATACAATAAGTATCCAGAAAATGTAGAGTGGACATATTGACCAGCATAAAGTCCTGCAGCCTGGTCAGATGGCAGCTGTATATGCACAGTGTCTCCTTGTCGTAATGGGAGTACAGCGCTCCCTGATGCCTGATCCAGCAAGCCCTTTTTGTACTCATCATATGTGTACATTACTGGCTCATTGTTCTTCATCAGTGCCACCCACACATTACCTCCTTTGCAGTGGACGTGGTAAGCAAAGTAGTAGACCCCTGGTATGCTACAGGTGAAAATACCAGTTTGGGGATTGTAGTCCTGATTGCCATTGTGCAGGAGTTTGTCAAAGATGACAGGAGAGCCAACTGGAGGGAATGGATTTGTGAGCTTAGCTGTGAATGCAGACATCTCCAGGCCATTTCCAACAATGTCGCCTCCATTCTTTGGCTTCTTGTAACCTTGTTTTTGGCCATTGTATGGGCCAGTCACGGGGAGAATCTGTCCGATGTCAGGAGATATAGCAGGTAGTCCTGGAGGACCAGGGGGTCCAGGCTGTCCTGGTTGCCCTGGAAATCCAGCAGGGCCACTTGGGCCAGGGTTACCTTGAGGACCAATATGACCAGGGAGTCCTGGCTTTCCCTCCCCAGGATAGCCAGGTTTACCAGGCAGACCTGTTTCGCCTTTTTGCCCAGGCAGCCCAGGAGGTCCAATTGGTCCCCCTGGTCCTGTAAGCCCTGGAATACCCTGTGGTCCCTGGTGGCCTTGCTCTCCAGGTTGCCCCGCCTCTGTTCTTGGTCCAGGTGATCCTGCAGGACCAGGGGCACCAGGTGGACCCCTCATACCAGGTTCTCCTTTGGGGCCAATGGGCCCTTGAAAACCTCTTGGTCCGGGTTGTCCACCTTCTCCTGACAAACCTGGCTGTCCTGGAAGACCCGGAGGCCCTAATTCACCCTTCATTCCTGGATATCCTTTTGGTCCCCCAACACCATCCTCTCCCTTTTGCCCTGGGAAGCCAAGACTACCAGGAAGCCCTATTGGACCTGGTGGGCCAGGCATACCACTAGGACCAGTGGGGCCGATGACCCCTGGAAGACCTCCGTGACCTTTATCACCTTTGAGGCCTGGAGGTCCAGGGAGACCAGCATGTCCCTTGTGACCCTTAGGTCCTGGAAACCCTGGTTTACCATAACCTGGCAAGCCTGGACCGCCTGGTAAACCATGAGGGCCTGGTTCTCCTTTCCCGCCAGACAGCCCGGGTTGCCCCCTGAAACCGTCTTTTCCTGGTTTTCCAATTCCTGGCAAGCCTGGTGGTCCAGGTTGGCCTCTTTCACCAGGTGGCCCTGCCGGTCCTGGCTCTCCAGAAGGACCAGGCTTTCCTGGTATCCCTGGCTGTCCAGGAAAACCATTCAGGCCAGGTTTACCAACCCCAGGGATGCCCACATGTCCAGGTGGACCTGGTGGTCCGCCAGGTCCTTTCAAGCCTGGAAAACCAGGTGGACCAAGTCCTTTGTCTCCCTTGGGGCCTGGAGGACCAGGAAGCCCAGGTAGACCTTTTTGGCCAGGCTCCCCTAGATGACCTGCCTGTCCAGGCAGGCCCTGACCACCTGGTTTTGCAATCCCGGGGAGTCCAGGGGGACCTGGGAGCCCTGGAGGCCCAGGAAGTCCAGTTGGTCCTTCACCACCACTAGGACCAAGGTCACCCTTTGGTCCTGGTAATCCAGGTCCTCCAGGTTTTCCTGGCATTCCTGGCATGCCAGGTTTTCCGATTCCTGGGTAGCCTTGAGGACCAGGAGGCCCTGGCTTTCCTGGTAACCCTGGCAATCCTTGGCCTGGTAGCCCAGGGGGACCTTGTGGCCCTGGTGGTCCTGTTGGTCCTGGGGGGCCCTGAACTCCTTGTGGTCCTTCCCTGAGACCTTCTCCACCAGGACCAGGGGCAGATGGACCTTTAGCCCCTCTGGGGAAAGTTTGTCCTGTAAACAAGAGGGCACATTTGGAAGATAGAGGTTAATAATCACTAAATCAATCAACACTGATCAAGAAAAATATAGTAATCATAAATGGTCCTGCCATGATCTGATATCCATTTATAGGTGATGTCAAACTTTGTGAATATTGAAATCTGTGAAAATGTCAAATGTTTGCGATAATGGTGATACTGGTTAATAATTTCCGTTTACAGTTTGAGCTTTAAAGCTACTACTCATAGAATTTGAAAATAGATGGTGTCTTACAATTAATGAACTATAGTTCATTAATTGTGAAAATGAGCTATCTTCAACCTGAATTTATTTGCAAAGAGTCCTTCGATTAGCATCTTGTCAGCTTCCGTCACCTGTAGAATAATCGGTTTTGAAGATTTACCTTTAAGACAGGTTCCCCTTGGCAAAAAGTGTTTATCAAGACCTGTTTGTCAATGACTCAGTCTTTCCCTACTTCAGCTACGGATGTATATATATTTTAGCTAGCAAATATGAAATTACCAGCAAAAGGATTTTGGATTTTGTGTGCATGTGTCAAAAATGTTACCCCCATTTTTATAAAATGAAATGACAAAAAGCATATAATTTTTTTTGTTTAAAGACTTGAAAACGGTTAAGATCTTCATAAGTTCTTTAGCATCCTAAATACAAAAAACCCCAAATAATAAAAAACTGATTTTGGTACACATTTTCCGAAAATAATGAAAACATAATGCAGTATATAATAAAAGAAAACTTGTGTTGTAGAGTCCATATGGGTTAAAGTGTAAACTTCTGTAGACATTAAAAGTTGGGGAGATTGTGGCAGACTGTGTTATTTGATTAACAGTATTAGGATAGTATTAGGATTGTCATTTTATTAAATCAAACATTAAGACAACATACAGTACTTGACAGGAATTTTACACTCACTAGTTGACCTCACCTTTGCCTTCAGACAGTGGCCTCTCTTTGCCCATTTGCAAAGGCAGCTGAGGAAGCTCTTTCCCATACTGAGGCAGTAATGGCACTTCTTTGCCGTAAGGCAGGTGAGGCATCTCGTTCCCCATAAACTGTTGCTGAGGATACCCATCATTGTACTGTGGCAAGGGCTGGTGCTGTTGAGGCGGCTGTTTATGTCCATAATACGCCCCACCATGGGCCAGGTGTAATAAACACAGCTGGAACACTGTGATGAGTAGATAAAGAGAACGGAGGGGTATAGCCACCATTTTCTGCAGTGGAGAAGAAAATAAGTAAAAATGTAACACAGTGTATTCAGATCAGTCTATTTGCAACTCTGAACTAATTGAAAATCTTCTAAGGTTGTTGGTTTAACATTTTTACTTTGCATAAATATAACATGAAGTTCAATTTTTAAGCTTTGAGAGACATTTTCTTCAATGACAAGATAGTGTCTTTTGTTAGCCCTAACCTCAGCGGTAAAGGCCTGTGTCTTTCAAACTTCACAGTTTGTAAGTCTTTTAGGTACAAATTTGTAGTCTCCAAGCCAAAGCTGCCATAACCCTGAAGACGTCACTGTGACATCATGTAGGTAGTTTTCCCAGACTTTAGAAAGCTCCCTCCAGAGCCACAAAACACATTATACAACTGTTTTCACAGACTAAGTTGTACTCGTCATGACTAGTAAAATAGTTGGAGTGCCCCTTTAAATGGTTACTAATGTTCCTACTCTCACCACTTGAAGCCGCTCAAGTTAATCATTTATTATCCAGAAGTCCTGCAGTCTGTAATACGCTGCTTACACCACTAGGATATATGTATACTGTACACACCATTTAATTCTGCAATCGAACCAGAGAATCAGCCTTTATGTTAGTCCACAACCAGCAGGCTGTGCTCTTCCATCTTGCAGGTCGAGTCAAGAAATTATTTCAAAAGTCAACACACATGAGTCTTATTAAACCCACTGTGGTCAAACCAAACACTGCCACTGCCTGACTTTGGGCAATCTCCCTCTCGTCCTTCCTTCCCCTTGTTTACACATATATTCAAACATACTGTGTAAAAGCCACGGAGTCTCATATCCTTGAGGTGAATTACACAAAACACATGCTGCTAAAACATACTGTATATCGTAATTAAGAGGCCCCACAGGGGACGTGGTCACTTTCGAACATAATCCTTAATCCTTTAAACATGTCTGTGCTAAAGAGATTGGTTAAGTGCTGCCAAGAGCATGGTGTGAAAATAAACGGTGATGGGTGAATGTATGTTTTCCTCCGCTGTGGTATTTGTGTGTCCTGAAACAGTACCAAAGAGATCAAAGTTTTTGGAGCTAGGTGAAATAATGAAAATAAGGCTTGCTTACATTTTTCTGGGCAATTATATAAAAAAGCAAGCGAAGTAGTGTCAGGCTGAGTTAACTGTAGAATATTTTTAGCATACATATCACAGATTCAAATGGGTATCAAAGTATGCAACAAAAAAGGGATGGTGAATGTTTAAGTGTATGAACTTAAAAGTGCAAAAGGGCCATAACAAACAGGGCAGTAGCTACCACTTTTTTGATAAAATATCTTAAAAATTGGCTGCAAAACTGCTTTAAACAGCATTTAGATCATATTGTAGGGAGATGTAATTTAATTAGAATTTTTTTTAAATACATAGAAGACCTTACAGAGTTTGGTTTGTAGCTATTTGAAAATGTCTTTGGTGGTTGGTTTGTGGGTGGGAATAAAGATTCATGACATCAGTATTTCTAAATTTCTAGCTATGGTGCAGATACTCAATTACCATAATACTTAAAACTTAATAATACCATAAAAGAATTTCATATATACTGTACTTTTGTGAATTTGTTGCAAGCACCTCGAGGGGTGCACCTGCATAAATCAATATATTTAAGCCAAAAAAATAATTGTACTTTACTGGTTGCAGTTAAAATATCCCAAATTCAGTCCCAAAGTCAGTACTGTACAGTATGTTGCTGCTCATAACATGATATACAAATTCATGTTTCAAATAGATTTCGTACCAAATAGTAAATATTAATAGAAATGAGCTTGACATGTGATTCACCTTTTATATTTGATTTGATTTGTTTTGGGTACAGTGTGCATTTCATTAGTTTACAGCCACAGGCTCCACCATGCAAAACTACAAATTCTCTTACTTTCAGATTTTTCCTCCTCTCAAACTGAAGGTCGTCGCTCCCTCTGGCATGCGCCTCCTTCGTCTGGTTTCTCCTCTACTTCCCCTCACTTAACGTTGCTATTCTGGGTCTTTTCCAAGGCATGAGTGGGACGGTGGCCATGCACGGGATCCAGCCAGGTGTTAGCTGCAGTCCTGCTGGGCCCTGTGAAAATATGAATGTCAGGTTCGATGAATGTCAGGTGGTGACCTTTCGCAGAGGCCTGGGGTTTGCAACACTAAGCTGCCATCTCCACCTGGTATACATATTTTGGCCTTGATACAGTTATGCTGAGACACGCCTCTTTCCTTGAGGAATGTAGCGATGGGGGTATTAAAAATAAATGTAACAGAACTGTAAAATCATAAAACTGTATCTTTGCAGCCCGTCTAGGAGCTAAGTATCAATAGGAAACATCCTCTGCTTTTATACTGGGCTTTGTAAGTGAGATAAAGACAGCAACCTGCAGTCATAACTGCAAATGGGACAAAGCTTGTTGCTTCTTTCAAGGCAGGATCACCATCAAGTGAAATGTTTAGGTGTTAACATATATAATTTTCACTTTTCAGTTTTCAACCAACAACATAACCCTCTCTTTAGTCCCCTATCCACTCTAGCTAATGCCTAGGCAAATCCCCAAAGCTCTTATAGAACTAAATAGAAAAAGTACATAAATCAGTAAAATAAATAATGTAAAAAATAAATGAATAAATAAACTGAAAGATAAATGGAAAAGAGCAGAATATACAAGAGAACATCTTAGTCATTTGGGATTTTCCTTACAGTCACAACATTCAGTTTCACACACCATAGCAAGTGTATATTCATACTGTAAATATACATTCCTAAAACTGACAGCGTCTTTTTGATAACACAGAAGGGGCCTTGTATGTGGAAAGTGACTTAAAAAGGCAAAACCTCATATGAAGGACTTAATAATCATTTTAAATCCACTGTTTTGTGGTCATCATACCAATCTGACTGAATATAGAGGACTCTCAAAGTAAAAGATGATATTCAATGTATATTATATAGATCCAGCACCATGGACAGAGCCTGCAGACAGACACTGTCTAACCATGAGACTGAATTCACTGTCAGTGTCCTCTGATCCATATCACTGTTCATCAGTTTCATAACCACAGCAGCAAAATAATGAGATAGTATGTTACAGGATATAGTGATAAATCTTATGAACGTTAGGTTGGCAGCAGCACATACAGAATGTATATGCCATAATTCACTAATTATATTATATTATTACTCACTATTACTATCATTACTACACATACAGATATTATGGCCAGACTAAATAGTTTTTTTTATGTTTCCCCAAACTCCAGAGCTGGAGCAAATAATTTGTTAAACATCTTTTTCAGATATAAAACCAGCAAGGGATTGATCCTCAGGTATTGATCTTGTAAATTGAACATGCTTTCACACATGGAGATGTTAAACTTGATCAAAACCCCTTGTACTCCCCACAATGCAACTTATTCTCTGCAGACAAAAAAGGAACACATGCTTGGCGAGGAAACGAGACGACCACCATAAAACAATAAGTCAGCAAAACAAAGAGGACAGACCGATTGCTTTGAAACACATGTTCCTTCCAACCGAGGGATCGAGGATACGTCAGTCTTCATTGGTTACAGAGAAGCAGCAGACGAAAACACATCCTATTCCATTTACTGGACGAGCTGCATGAGTAACGGAGCTCAGTTAGGAAGTTGGATGCAGCTTTTGGCAGAGCTCCATCTGTGGTGACCTAATGTCCTATGACCTAATGAAGCAGAAAAGAAGCAGGTCTTTTTCTTCACCAGACTTTTGTGAGACAATGTGTCCTGTATATTGTCTGCATCAAGCCTGTATTATTATTATTATCATTACTTTATTTATTTCCTCCTTCTCTACTGAATACATGCAGGAATTGTATGCATAATTGACAGGTGAAGACTGTTTCTACACAGCCAATTCTCTTTTCTGAATTGCTGTTGGAGACTATAAGAAAATGTAATGGAATTAAAGTGGCCACCCCACCTACCCTTTATTATACATTTTTAATTTTACTCAATTTAATTTTTCTCTTGGGCAACTATATAATAGCGTGAATTTTATTGGAATGTCATTTACTGATTGACAGGTATATCTGGGAATCTGTTACTGTGTTCTATTTATTTTGCAGTCATGTTCTACTTAAAAGCAATTCAAAAAGCAAAAATTCAAAAAACTTTTTGCCGTCTATATTTTGGGTTCTGTATCCACTTTTTTTCTGAACTGTCTTTATACGCTTTTCTTTATATTTACTGTCACGTGAGCAATTCTCAAACATCAAATTCCAATGTTGAACACAATGTTCTGATGCTATGATAAATTCGATATGTACCCCATTATATTAACTTTAATAATTTAATCCCAATTTTGAGCCCAAAATTAGGATTAGAGCCTTTTTAAGTTAAGAGGTTTGCACATTGAATCTTGTGAGAGTCAAAGCAATCATAAATTGTATAATAAGTATAATAAAACCGTACCACAAACTGTCTAAACATTCATTCTCTAAAAACCATGCTGTGTTATTGCATCCTGCTGCCAGTGAAGAATCTCAGCTTGGTCAAATACACAAACATGGTGTTTGTTTTTAATAACAGTGGTTAAAACAACTGGAACAACTGCATGGTATTTGTACTTTAACATTTCCATTGGAACGTTATGCCTGAGTGTTTCTCGATGTGAAAGCAAATATGCTATTTACTCCACTGTAGCTACCAATTACTTTGAAGGGAGAGGCTTTGATTACAGAAGGTCCATATCATCAGTCATCTTTTGGTTTCCAGACAGTGTAATGGGAGAAAAATTGGAGTAACCGTGTCTGGACCACAGACTGAAATTGGGAAAAGGACATTACACTGTCTGTCTGTATGTTTAGCTTTGAGTACCCTGTATGGCAAATGTTTCAGCCCAACAAATAAAGTATTTTGCTTGGGATCAGGTGGTTGAGTAACGTGCCTGTTGAGCTACAGAAAACCGTTTCCCCCTTGCTTTCCTCCTACTCTTTTTGAGGATTTAACAGGTAATTTCTAGGAACTACTTCTTCCAGCGCAACCATACGCTTTCAATTACAGCTTATTGATCAGAAAACATGTAGCAAGATTTACTGAGCTATTTGGAGCCTGTGGAGCTGAAATTCCATGTAATTTCTGATCTTTCACGGTGCAGCCAGTATTTTCGGACAAAATAACTCTTACCAGAATTTGAAAACTGGAGAGTTTAGTCTGGGATATCATCAAGGGACTGAAGTTTATGCATTCACGTGGTGTTGGAGACTGACCAGAGAGGGGGAAAGTGTACTCTGAGTGTATCACGGTGACCTGAACTTTCAGATCGCTGTGATTCATCTGACAAAAGTTGCAGATGAAAAGTGATTCCTCTCAGATGTTTTTTTTTTTCTATAAATGAAGCCCAAACAGATGTGAAAATATCAGAAGCTGTGTGCTTTTCACAGTTTACCAGTTTTATATGAGTAAAACGTCAGAACTGGGCTAGTTTTACCAGACAGTGCAAGCATAGCTACTTCTTTTTTACAGTACAAGTACTTACTACTAAAAACGCCACTGATCAAAACTTTAAAACTGAACCCTATTTGTCTTTTTAACCTACAGGAAATGTAAACCTTACAGTTTTATCACCCACTACAGATGACACCACATCCACTGCCTCTCACTTGGCTCTAACCGACCTGAACAAAAGAGACAGTTACTGTATGTAAGACTTTTGTTCAGCAACATGCAGCACAATCACTCTGCAGAAATGAGTAGGGAAACAGGACTTCCGGACTGAGAGATCTCAATCAGTCAGGATGGGTTAACTCCAGCACCGGTGCCCCCAGTGATGTGTTCTCAGTCCACTAATGTTCATTCTGCAGAGCCTCGACTGAGCCAGAAAGCTGGAATAGGATAGGAACAACAATCTGTCTCTAAATGTGGAGGAAATGGCACCAGTCAGGAGGTCCTTGGGTTAACTGCAGCTTCATCACCACCTTTTTTTCCGGCAGAGACTGAAACTGAAACACCTCAGACCACAAAACCCTTCAGTATATATATCAGCTGACAACATCATCTATTTGTTTAATAGTTCGACACTAAAATACACTTATTCACTTTCTTTCCAAGAATTAGATGAGAAGATTGATACCACTGTCATGTCTGTACTCAGAATACGAAGCTAGCACCAGCAGCCGCTTAGCTTAGCTTAGCACAAAGACTGGAAACAGGGGGAAACAGCTAGCCTTGCTCCGTCTAAAGCTCATTAATAAAAATGTTACATCTTATTTGTTTAATCCGCACAAAAGGGGGCGTTTTAAGGGCGTTTCTTGGCAAGGTTGCAGTCACTTCCTGGAGTCTTGCTTGGTGACCAGCTGAGACATAATGATAAAAAAGCATATATGGCCTTTTTGAGACCAACACAAGAAATAAAAGCCCTTATTTTATCTTGTCATCATCTTATTTTATCTTGTTTCTGGCTGCAGGTTTGACCTTTGCAGACGGGGAGCTGTAACTGTCCTATAGAGTGTGTATGGACAAGATAAAAGTATTTATTTTCATTTAGCTAGAGAAGATCATTCATTACATCTACACTGAACGATCCAAACAAAAGCACGCACAACATCTGGCAACTATTAGACAAGACAGTTGGGGTTCACATGACAAAATATATATTGACTTTGCATTATTGCCAGATAGAAAATGTCAGTTTCTGTTGCACCACGTTACTGAAGGAACAAAATCCCACTGTATATGTGTATTCGGATGGCTCGACAATAAATATACTTGACTTGACATCCTTAAATCCCACTGTGTGCTCTTCACATCTCAACATCAAAGACCAAACAGTGATTCATTTTTCAAACTCTCCTGCTTATTTTTTTTAGTCTTTCATCTTGCGCATGAACTCAACTTTGACGAAAACTCTTCAGACACCTCCACAACCCCCTCGCTTGATGACAAAGATTGCCTGCCCCAGAATGGATGCTGGTTCCTCTGAACCTCTTTGCCAACACTTACAACCACAGCCGGCTCCGCTTGGTGATGAGCCACAAGTCTTTTATCACCTCCAGCTTGGCTTTGAAAATAATCACATTTCCATTTCTCCTCTGTGTTCCTCTCCTGACCGATTCCAGATGGGGGGACTCTACTACTCGACAAACAAACGATGAGGAAGAGAGGCATGTCATTGCTTACAGATACGGGTGCCAGTCTTAATTGCTTGTGGTCAGGCCTGGCTTTTGTGTTTTAAACAGATTGCAGAGGGTCTTTCTTTTCCAATGAGAGCGGGAAGCTAACAGAGTTGCAGGACAGGGCTAAAAACAAACTGTCATCACACCTAAATTAAGAGACCTTGGAGCACGCTACAATGATTTACATGATATTCTCACAGATTGTGTTTTGTTTATGATTCCAAGTCAATTCTTACATGCATAAGTTGATCAAAAATGGCTGGACTGTTTTTTGCAATATTTTTATGACAAAGTATTTCAGCATTTCATACTCCAGGTATTCCTCAAAAATCCTGTTTTTGATTTCCCTGGTTCAAAATTTGTATTGACCTCTTTTACTTTTTTTGGATCATTACCCCAATTTCCAATAGTGGGTCAAAAATGACCTGTAAGCATTTCCCATGGACATTTGCCAGGTATGTACATATTTACCACATGGCAACTCACCTACATTACTTTACTCAGCAACACAATTTTACATTTGATATACTGTAAGTGTTAATCTATTTTATTAACATAAGAAAAAAGGTTCATTCACTAAATGAATAGCCTTTTTTTAGATACAATTATGTAAAAAAGTATCCGCTCTTACAATGAAATTACCTCACTTTATAGCTAGCTAACATTAGCTTGCCAGCTAACATTACTGTTGTTGTGGATGGTTGCCATAACTTAAGTAGCTAAGTAGCATAACTTAGAGAGATATTTGCACGTTTGATGATTTGATGATGAAAAAGACAAACTTTTAATAATGCTGGTGAGGAACTCAAATGATAATTTTGAGAAATTGTAAAAATAGCATATTTATTATTATCAAAAACCACTGACTCTAACATGAGTCATTTATTACCCACTTGTTGATCACCTATGCATTGAATTGGTAAAAACAAACCTGCTTAGTGAAAAATTACTTTTTAATGAAGGAAAATGTTAAAGATCCTAATACAAACTTTAAAATGCAACTTCTGCTTTATATTATGCAAATATTACATGACATTAATTTTGCTTTAGTTCAAATTGATTGAGCCCATTCACATTGCAATTTGGGGCTCAGTATCTTGTTCTATGACATTTTGACAAGATAGCCATGGGATTTGACCACCAACCTTATAATTAATGGCTATCCTGAGCTACAGCAAACCCAAGAACAATAAAGATGTTGTTCTCTTTTACTGGCTGTATATTAGCCATATATAACTCTTGCACCAATCAAAATAAGGAATGAAAAATAAAATGACAACCCTGTATTTCTTTCATATTTGCACGGTGACTTTTTGAAAAATAAGCCCTCTTAACATTTTTAACAGCAGTACTTAAAAATCAAAATAATGCAAAATATATGTAACTATTCTGTCAGCGCAGTGCGGAGAAGTGCATACACACACAGGAATGCAACAATCAGCTGACAGAAGTAGCATAAGAGCCAAGACAACATCTGGGGAATGCACCTGTGTGTGTGTGTGTGTGTGTGTGTGACTAGTTGTTGCTGTTGTTACCTAACCTTTATAAGAAAAACACTCCACCTCTGCACTCACACTGGGAAAACGATTAGTCAAGTACTCAATCAGCAGAAAATTAGTTGGCAATTTTGATTAATCTTTTAAGCAAAAATGCCCAAAACTTCCTGGTTCCAGCTTTTCAAATGGAAGGATTTTCTGCTTTTCTTTGAATTATATGACAATAAATTAAATATTTTTGGGGTTTGGACTGTTGGTCGAACAAAACAAGTAATTTTTAGACATCACCTTGGGCTCTGGGTAATGATGAAGGGCAATTTTCAACATATTTTGATATTTCATAGACCAAACGATTAGTTGCAGCCCTGCTTCTATCCTAAATATATAGTTTAAAATGGTTTACTGTATATGCATTTGTCTACAGTTGCTGTGAAGTGATCACTTTTAGAAACAATACAATTTTGACAGCAAATTTCGGAGAAATAAATGATGAGTCACACTGCAAACAAAGCCAGCAGTGAGGCTGGTGGTTCAATAGAGGGCGCCAAACTCAATTTTTGAATTAGATTTTCAATCCATCAATACTTGTATTAGTCTGTCTTGTTTACTGGTGTTTTCCACAGACTGGGTGGAGAACCTAATGTGCTTCCAGTGGCAAGAAAAGACCAAATTATCCTGACAAAGAGCGTGTTTCATGGTTGATTTAAATGCTTTTGCACAATCAGATTTATTTTTGCTTTTAATGTAATTAATACTGGACATTGGTTTTGTGCATCACGCCTGCCATTTTCCATCTACAGTACAATCCGCAGAGCAACACCCATCTCTCACTGCATTATTCTCACAAACCACAAGCCCTATTCTGAGGATATTCTGGACCTGAAGCTGTTTTTCTTTTCTGCATTCGCTGCCCTGTATGTCTCCGAGCAGGTGATTTATCTCGCCTCAATCATCAAGTAACATTTTCGTTTTTTCCCACAGCTCAGCTTATCTTGATGGGAAGGGAATATCACTGAGTTTTTCTCATAGCAAGTAAGTCTGCTCCGTCCGCTCCAGTTCCTCTCCAACCTATTTTTCAGCATTCCTTCACACCTACTCGATCTCTTTGCAGAGCGAAGGCCGGAGTTGCCTTCAGAGACGTCTACAGCCTCAAACTGGAGGTGGCAGACGAGGGGTCAGCTGACCTTAAGGCGGATTGAAAAGCCTCATTTTAAGGTGGTAACACATTTCAAACTGATGTTCCAAATAACCAAGCGACCACAAAGGGAAGTAGCATCCGGATGAGTTTCAAATTGGCAACCGCAGTGTTTGCTTACTGCTCCTCTAACCTTTGACATACACATGCGTACATGCACATAATTGCACCTACACCTCCCTCCAGCTCACACACATATACACACAGTCTGTGCGACCTCTTCACCCATCTCATTGACAGATTTTCCCTCTCCTACAGCTCTGGGAACCACAACTCACCCAATGTCTGGCCACAATTTTCATTTTCAGGCAAAGATCGGGAGCGGAAGGAGAATTATTTTCCTATTAGCTTTGAATTCTGTCAAAACAGAGTATCTGGTGTCAGTGGACAGCATTAATAGCAATGCAGAACTAAGAAGCACTTCAGGTTTTTATAGACTTTTACAGACGTTGTTCATATGCTTAGAGACAAAAAAAATCCATAGGAAGCAAGGATGGGAAGAATCTGAAAATATTTACTCTGAAGAGAACTTATTTTACATGACATGTTCCACTATCTTTCACAGCAGGAAGGAAACACTTAAGAGGCTTTTCAGACTTTTCCAAGCTTAATCCAAGTTTTTGCCTGAACTTCAAGCGGTTTTGCCACTTTTTTTTTCTTGCTCTCTCTCGTATTTGCACTGGCTCTCAAAGGGACACTCCGCTAGTGAGTGATTATTTTTATAGGCAATAACAACGTTTGGCCAATAAGCAGATCTGATCACTTATACTATGCTTAAACCACAGACTCCAGTGGGGAATTCTGCAGTTTGCAGCTGAATAAATATATTTTGTGTACTGTGTAAATCAGAAAAGAACAGCACACACTGTGCAAGAAGCCACATGTTGACTCCCTTCTTCTGTTTCTGACCCTTTCCAATAAACAGTGGTGGAAAGTAACAAAGTACATTTACTCATGTACATAAATAAAATTTTGAAGTACTTGCACTTTACTTTTTCCATTTTATGCTATTTTATACTTCTATTTACTACATTTCAGGGGAAATATTGTACGTTTTACTCCACTACATTCATCTGATAGCTTCCTACTTTTTTTTCAGATTAAGATTTTACATAAAACAAACACATACAGTATATAAAATATACTGCATCGTTGAGAAAATGCAATATATGCACATTTCCATCCACTACTGTTTTAGGGGTTGGATCATCGAGATAAACAGTTAATGGAGCTAATTCTCTGGCCGAGTGCCATTAAACCACTGCAAAAGAAGATGACATAATTAAAAGAGCATCAATTAAACCTCAAACGATAGAACACCACGTGGAAAACGGGATGGAAATATGGAGCTGCAGTTTTTAGTCTCTTCAGTGGATGTTTAAGTCACATGCTTCACGTACCTCATGATTTCAAGTCTAAAGTCTGTTGCACTTTGTCACTTTGTTTTTATTGATACACCAACTTTTCTACCTTTTTTATGTGCAAATAATGTCAAAACCTTCAATATTTCTCAAAAAAAATAAAAAATAAAACGATCAGAAAAGTCTGAAAGATGAATACACATTTGTGTAGCTAGCAGAACTTCTCACGACCCCTCAGATTTATATTGTGACCCTTTGGACGAACCTGACCCCTAGGTTGGGAACCACAAGACTAAAATACCTAACTGTATATAAAGCAGTTAAACTAGCTCCACCTAGACCAGCTAAATGCTGCTTACACATTGATGCAGCAGTATTAACAATCTATTAATGTCAGATATAATAATATATCAGTCACAGGGTTTTTTTTCTGCAGAACAAGTACTTTTACTTTTTATACTTTAAGTGCATTTTGCTGATAATACTCCTGTACTTTAAGTAGGATTTTGAATGCAGAACCTTGATTGTAATGGAGTATTTTTATATTGTTATATTGGTTCTACTTGAATAAACTGACCACAAATACACTGGAAGATTTCCAACATCCTAAGATGAATGCTTTTGCAATTTTAACAAAAATATAGTACAAGTGGGCAAATGAAACCTTCCAGAGGAGCTGCAATTGGTGAAATTTGGAGGGTGAGAGCAGTTTAATATTAAAAAATGACAAGGTGGTGATTATATGTCGCTTTGAGAGAGAGCTTCTTAGGGTTTACTGCTGGCAATTACTGCTTTGATGATGGTTTCCCCAGAGCACTTTCCAGCTGTAACTCTACGAAATGCACAGACTTCTACAAGTGATCAGTGGGGTTTTCAGGTTGTCTGCATTTGCAAACTATCTACTTTTTTACACACGTCAATTTATTGAGATCATAAAATGGCTCAGGATCATTTAGGGCTTGCTGCAACATGCATACATCGTCTGGTGACAGTAATGGGATATGACTACAGTCCCGGGGAGCTTAATGTGTTATACAGTCACACCGTAAAATATGCCACTCAGAAAAAAAATATGATCCTCCCTTTCCCTACTGTCCAGATGTTTTTGCAGTGGAGTATTTACGAGGGATAATAAGAACTACAAGTCTGTCTACTTAGGAGTTTAGATAAGAGATACTTTGCAATAAATCTGAAAAATTTAAAGCTGTAATTCCAGAGTGGTGTTTTTAAACTACTGCCACTTGCTGCACACAAAGAGAGCAAATAGGATCTCTATGGCAGCTAATGTGAGAGATTAATCGCTTGCAGAGAAATGTTTTTGTCACAATTGACAAAAAAAAGTGATTTATATTTCATATTTTGAGACATTTCTAAGGCTGCAGCGCTCTGCACGGTAGCAGGAGAGTGTTTGGACACATGGCCTCGAATCACAGGGGCTGCAGCTGCGGGATCAAGAGACACATTCCCTCTGAGCTACATAAACACTTCCTGTTCAGTAGGTGAGAACCGTGCAGGAGTCTGAGTGCGAGACTGAGAGAGAAAATACCATCAAGAGACATTAACAGAGCAACAAATATATAAAGTCACAGCCTGCTGACAGAGGCGTCTGATTCACTCCCTGCACAGATTTTCCTACACAGTCTGGGGATTCAAACTTGCAGCTTTGACACAGGTTTGCTTCTGCACAAACTTTATATGGAGACATTCACATCCTCTAATATAGCTTCCAGCTCCCTGTATGATAAATGTAAGTCCTTAGCACAATAAGTTAACTAATAAAAGCACTGTTTACTATAATGGTTAACTTCAACACTTTGGGAAATACACTTATTCACTTTCTTGCTGAGAGATAGATGAGAAGATTGATACCACACATGTTTGTACAGTAAATATGAAGCTACAGCCAGGAGATAGTTAGCTTAGCTTAGCATAAAGACTGGAAACAGGCAGGAATGGCTAGCCTGGCTCTGTCCAAAGCTCACTAATTAACAAGCTATATCTCGTTTGTTTAATCCATACAAAAGATGTGAAAAGTGTAAAACTGAAATGTTTTGGTTTTTGGCCATTTCTTGTGCAAAATGAAAAACAATATTGCTAAAGCAAATCTTTTCGGGTGCTGACTGACATTACACAGAGCAGTGATGCCCTACTGTTTGCACTCACTCCTTCTTTTTGCCTGGAAGTGAAGGGTTTATAGCATCAATATGCTGTTTCATTAAAGAGATGCGGCAAATGCAGTCAATTCCTGAGAAGCTGATGGTTTTGAAGAACATTTTTCTTTTTCTGGACACTTGATTCTGCAGCCAAAACTCAAGAGTTCACATGAGAAGATCCAGCTACCCTCAAAAACAACACAACTGTACTGCAATGACCATGTTTGTGAGGACCTGCTTCGAATAGATTCACTCCCTGACTCTAAACTAACTTCAACCTGTATATTTGGTGATTGAGCTGAGCTTTATAAAATGTAAGTGTACAGAACTGTATTCATTGTAACCCAGATTATAATCTGAAGATCCAAGTAAACTCAGACCCCTAACTCTAAACTAACTGTTTGCTGAAGTGAGGGATCCACCTCAACTTTCTAATATGGAGAAAGCATGCAGTAGTAGAAAAACAAAAACAAACAACCCCCCAAAAATGCATGCATGCATCTTGGGAAATCTAGCTGGAAAGGACGTGATACCAGGATAAATGATCCATAACCTCTTCCAAAACAATCAGGCATACATCAAATGCACTGCTGCATAACCCCAAATCATGAAGCTCTAGATTTTCTTGATTTGACCTGCTCACATCTGCAGAACGGTGTTGTGTGCGTTTCCACGGCACTGCTGCTTAGCGCTGACAACATTTTGCTGATGCCAACGGCTCTTTCAGTGCACCGAGGAGAACACTGCGTGTGTTACGGTAATCAGAAACTATCAGCAAGTTAGTTGTACAACTTGTTCAACCTCAGCTATGTGTGGTTACCACATTTTCCCCTAATTAAGAGTTTTCTCTTGTAGAAAGGAAAAACATGATCACTTTAACTGGCAGTCAAGAGCTGAAAGTTAGAAACAGCTGCAAAGAATCTAACAAAGTTTCTCTCAGTTCCATAAAAACTGACCTTTCTGGTAACTCAAATTATATTATCGCCTCAGCTCATCATACAGGCCTGTGAAGCTCATTAGCTAGAAGCATATTTCCACTTCTAATTGCATGCAACCAAAACATGGCTGGTTTCCTGCTATTGCAAGCTACGTCTGCATGCAATCCATAGCAGCTATTATACCCCATTTCCACCCGCTTGTAGCAGAAAACAGAAACAACAGTCCAGCAGCCTCAACTTGGACATGTTTAACATTGTGATAAATCCACGTCGGGTGTGAAGCAGGGATTCCCAACTGTTTCCTGGCAGGTGCACACACTCAGATATTCTGTGATCAAGTTATGCTGAGAGGATAGAGGGGTGAAAAAAAGCTGGCTGCTCTGGAGCTTGTGGTCAGTTTGCATGGACAGAGGTTTGTCATTTTGGACTATCACTTTATCAAAGCCATTTTAAAGCCTGACTCAGAAGAAAAGAAGAAGCCTAAAGATTGAAAACATTAACTTCTGTGTGTTTTAGGCAGAAGATAGGTAGAAAAAAAAGTTGCCTAAATGATTTCCCGAAGCCCAAACTTTCCATCTCTGACTCATTTCTCAGAGCCAATGTGCTGCCAGAATGCCTCTTTCTAAAACTGACTTTAATCTCATTTTCTCTTATTTATTTGGGATGGTTAAAACTACAATAACCTCAGCACTGAATCCTTTTCTTCCTCAAACTTTGGATGAAAAAGTGCCTACATTTTGCTTTCTGAGTGGAAAGACACGCGACTAAAAATTTCTAAAATGTCAAGACATTCCATTAACTGGTGCTAAATCCTGTCAAGATGCTGCACCGTGCATTTATTTTAACAAGCTTAAGCCTGAGTTATTCTTCCCAGGTGTCTCTTTTGGATTTTCTTTGCAATTGGAAAACTGTCAGACATTATCTACAGAGATTTCTGTCAGCAGAGGCTTCACAGCAGTGAGCTCTGTAAAGTAGGATGTCTTATGAAACATTTTGGAAGTCAAGAAAAACATTTTTTTTTTGCTTTGCCTCTCTATCTCCATGTTCTTTTCACGTGCCATCCCAAAACGTACTCATGTATTGTTCCAAGAATTCAAACAAGACATGATTTGCCAGTTTTTTCCAAGAGAAAATGAACTAGTCAAGGCACTGAAATCATACAACCATGCAAGAATAACACATTAAGAATCAAACCATAAGCTTCAGCATGCCTTCAGGGCTAATGAGTGCTCACTGACTGCTACACCAAAAAACCTAAACATGGCAGCCATGCCAACCAAAACATCAACAAATCCTGCTGTGCCAGTGGTGACGCATCACTTACCTTTGTGTGAGTGTGCGTGTGTGTGTGTGTGTGTGTGTGTGTGCTGCTGCTGCTGCAGGGTGGAAGTATCACAAAGCTTTGAGGAGTTTGGGACAGACGCTGAACAGCAGCCCTGGTGAGGGGTTTGGCTTTTATCTGCAGGTGGGTGGAGCTGCACGAGCTGAGAGAGGAGAAGCACAGGATCTGAGCATGTATGCGAGAGAAGGAGGGAGGAAAACAGAAAAGCGGATGACAGGATCTGTGCAAGAGATAAACCACTACTGGAACTGCACGTTTGCAGCATTAGAAGTCATTATAGACAGAGACAAAGTGAGGCAGAAGAGGGAGCCCAATCAGCTGCACGACTATAGATCACAGGGAGGAAGATTCTCGTTTGACTTGGAGCGCTCAGTGCATTCTTTGCATGCAGACAGATTTAAGGGCAGGGTCTCACTTTTGGTTTTGGCTGAGGTCAAGAACTAGCTGAGAGGAGAGGTTTCTGTGACTACCACAGCACACATACAGTAGTTGACAAAACAATCCCACCACAAGGTCCATTTAGAAGCAGTTCAGGAGCTTTCGATTGTATTACACAATCTTCCTCAGGAGATGGAGTTTTAAGCCAATATGGACCTTGTTATTTCTCACATGCACTCAGTATTAGAGTATTACTTTTCTCTTGTTCTTTCTCCCTTTATTTGAGCGTTAAAAAAAGGCAAGCATGAGACAAATCCCTCTGCTAATATAATCACAACCAAGAGTCTACACCCATGCTAGCAGCTCTGTGAAGCAGACATTAATAGTTTAATAGTTATAAAGTCCAGTCAAGACTCAGTATGATGTACCACTTTACTTGGGGGTGAACAAACAGAGTAACTAATTATTAATTAGTAATGAACGAGTGGCTACTAGTTCAGAGCTAATCAGGAATGACTTACGAAGAAAGTGGTTGTTTTTCAGATTCAAGGATACTTATGAACTAATCATTACCTAATGATTCATTAATATAGTATCCCCCAGTCTGTTCTCTAGTAACTCATCAATCATTATCTACTATATAGTCCTCAATTTGCAGTTATTCAGGAACTACTCATTAACAATTCATTAATTATCAGGTCGTTCCTCTCTTGCTCCTTTGTAACTACTCGCATTTTTGTGTATTTTATACTATTTTTATAATTTTAGAACTATTTTAGTTCTTTAACATGTTCTCCCCATGCAGGACTTGCTTATAAAGAAGACATTTTGGTTTCCCCGCTGACTGATTTTACTGTCAGCTTCTCTGTGCTGAAATTCACTGCACTAATTGGTGCTTGTTAAAGTAATTTGCAATGCAAATAGTCACGACTTCACTTAGTGATCAGTTAACGTGGACAGAAAAGACTTATTTGAGCAAACAGTATTTCCCTTCATTCACCTACAAACTCGACTATTAATCTAACCTATTCTTCTTTTACCATTGTCCATCTTCACTTTCACTTTCAATTTTACGAAGTCCAGAGCAGCAAACTGTTTCCCCAACATACACCAGACAGAACAACAAGCAGTCAGCTGCGTGGAAATACTGACCTCATACCTGTCTGCATGCAGACTTCCTGGTCATGTAGTTATTAACCTGCGACTTAGATCTCAAGGCCAAGTTGAAAAGCGCAGAAAACCTTGGCAATGACTCTTATTACTCCCTGTTTCCTGTTCCTCAATCAGCTTCCTTTCATCTTGGGACTGGCAGCTCGTAGCCATGAGTAATGCTAACAGGTGGATGCACTCTTAATATAACACGGGTTTGGTTTGTGTTTCATATGTGTCCTGATTTCTCGTGATGTTTCACTAGTTAAGACTTCTGTAGGTCAAGATTTGGTCTTAAAAAAGTGGCACTATCCACGGGAATTACTCTAAGGAATTACTAAAAGCATGCCCTGTCAAACAGCCCTAACTCCTTCCTCATGTTGCAGCAGCTATGAAACGGATGGAATGTGATTATTCCAGTCTTCATAAATATAATTTGTTGGTGGGCACGGATTTCCAAATATGTTGCTCCAAAACCAACAAAACACTGAAATGAAGTGAAGTGGACATTGGCAAAAAGCAGTCAACTTTTTAAAATTTCTTTTCCTGGCATCACTCTCTGACATGATCATTTGAGGGTAACGGGAATATAATCATATTACATACATTCTTCATACATTTCACCTCACTATAAATCACCTCACTTGTTTCTATTAATGGTGATTCTTAAAGCCCGATGCTCACATGTGTAAATACTTTACTGTAAAATGCAAAACTGAGCAATAATAATGTAAAATCTAAGACCAGAAATCAAATTCTCTACTGATTTTAGCTTTTAAACTTACTTATCGTATGAACACTGAAAAAACATGTTAGCATGCTAACATTTGCTAATTAGCACTAAACACAAAGTACAGCAGATGCTGATGGGAATGTAATTAGTATTGCAGGACAAATTAAAATCTTGACATGATGATGGCGCTAGAGGAAAAGTTAAAGGATCACCAAAGTTATTACAATTCATCCTGAAGGGGACATAAATGTCTGTATAAAATTTCATAGTAATCCATCCAATCAATGTTGAGATATTTCAGCCTGGACCAAAGTAGAGGACCAACAGACGCTGTCATCCACAGAGGCATGGCACTAAGGTTCCTAAAAATCAATATACAAGGTTTTTACAGCAATATGTTCATGCATTTGACACAAACTAAATGTTGGAGTCCAAACTAAGGCACAAACACCAGATTTAATCCTCCACTCTGATTTGCCGCCTCATATGGTTTCAGAGTGAGTTTTTAACAGTTTTTGTTTGCTCAGTGTGCATTTCTCAAAGAAAGAAAGACAAGAGGAGAAGGGAAGAAAATTAATAAGTGTACCCTGGCTCCAGCTCTGTCATCACAGATTTGAGCACCACTCTTAGCTTCTGTTCAGGTCGCCTGACTTTTTTTTCCATTCAGCAGACCCACAGCTGTCGATTTTGGCAGTCGATCGGACCCGTCTGTTAGAACATCCCATAAAGTCACCTAACGACTCAGAAGAATGCAGACCTTCCACTTCCTCCAGTGCACCTCTTGGTTCTTTGGTAGAAAAAGGGCTCAAGAAATAATTAAGCATTTAGGAGAGAGGAAGGGAAAATAGGATAGGCTGTGAAAAATGTTAAAGTTTCTCAGTTAAAGTTTTGTGCTGATTGACTGTGGCTAAAATTTGGGTGCAGGCATTTCATTATAGATCACTGGAAAAAGTGTGAGAATTCAGACTGGAGCCAACGACCTATTTCACAAGAACGGCCATTACAATCTTCAAATCAGTCGGGTTCTGTAAAATGTGACCACTGACTTGGCAAATGAAGAAGAGGGCTTTTCTTTTTTTGCATTTTAGGGAGTTGACTAGTCCCAGTTTCTTCCAGGGCCTCATTTTTACTCCTGCAAATAATGAATCTTTCTTTTCTTACTTGATCTCTTAGAACTGCTGCAGCTTTAATGTCAGCTGCAAACGTCAGCATGCTCAGCTAACTAGCTTAGTGCAAGTAGTAACGACTAACACATCTACTATATAGTATTGCTCCACTGTGTGGGAGTCGGTCCTGGGTGCTATCAGTGTTTAGACTTTAGCTGTTAGCAGCTCTGTCTTGCTCTTTACACTCCCCAAAATCCTCATCCAGTCTGATCATACCTATAATACTAGGACTAACTAGCTCTACACTGCAATACAAGAACAATGCTGTTCCTTTATTACATGGATCATCATGCAGCTTTAGCCTCAAATGTGAGGTAAATCTGACACCTTCATCACTGTAAACTGCACATGTGCCGTGTGAGAACTGGAGACTTGACAGCTGTGTAGCAACTATATCCAGCGAGCGTCAGTTCTGAAATCCTTGCACAGACTACATGCTAAAACTGTAAATTATCTATTAGTCACAATGAAACATTATTCAATTTATACACCTTTTAAAGTGTTAACGTCTGCTTGCCAAAATGCTAAAGGCAATAAATATTCTCAAACTGCCTGACAGTCAGAGGTAGATCTGAGAAACTCAACAGCAAAAGCTCATCTATACTCTACCTGAGTCCTCATCTATCATATGGGCCCTCCACTACGATTAACCTTAACGCCTTGTGGAGAGATTTATGAGCTCTCACCGGATTTCCTTCCTTGGCAGCGCAAGATTTCTCAAATGTTCATACATCAAGCTCGTATGGAGGGACTTCCTTTTCTCGCCTCTTTTTGGTAGCCTGCCAAAGTGGAGATGTTACATCTTTAAACTTCCCTACAACCCCTTTTTCTAGGTAAGGTAAAAAAGTCTCCATAAGTTTGTGTGTGCACGTGTACAAGCACTAATTTGTAAATAGCTAACAGAGCTCTGTCTTACATTCTGGATCTGTTTTTTGTCATTAGGGGAGATTTTGGCTCAAAAAAGACTTTAGTCGTTGACAGATGCGGGTCCCGACTGTAGTTACATGATGTCATTACATGAAACGATGCAAACTAAATACCGGTTACAGCTCTTGGGCAAGAAGGCTAATGGTCCTAATGCGATGAGGCAGAACTGTGTACATGTTCCCAGTCACAACATACACATGGGGAACAAAGTAAAGGTTATACATCAGTCAACGCTGTCTGCAGTGCTTCCTCACAGTGAAACAAGCAAACCCACTGATTCCTGCTGGAACCAGTTACTTAATGCGGTGACGAGCTGTTTGCGCTCTCATGACCACCTCTGAATTTTTCTGTCTGGCTGTTAATCCGGTCGTCTCAGAGCCTGCTTTGAGTCGAATGTTCCTCTCCATCTTTGGTGGATGGTTTGAGAGTTTGGCAGAGGGACAGCGAGCGCAGAGCAGCCGGATACAAAAGGTTCTGGAGACGACAGATTGTCTTCATCCCTTCATTAAAGCCAGCAGGCTGTGTGAAAGGCACAAGGTCTGGCACAGACTTTTTCAAAGAAAATCCTTTAGCCCTCTCACTTTTCCTTTGAGCTCTTGACTGTGTTTTACTGTAACTGGCTCTAGTGAGTGACAGATAGCAGTGGGGTGAAATCATGAGATGGCTTAATTGGCTGAAAAATCTACAGCCATGCCAGTGGCTCTGTGAGTCAGGCATAGCAGTGCTTTGAGCTTAAGGGTGATGTAAATATGCTAACATGCTCACAGTGATAATGTTAACATGTTCATCATGTTAACCAGTGTTTTAGCATGCTAACATTTGCTAATTAGCAAGTACAGTGAAAGCTAATGGGAATTAGTTTTGAACCAGTATTAAGGCAGATTTTAGAGTTTTCTTAATCCAAACTACCTTGTTGCAGCTACACAAGACGCCCTGTGTATACACTGTTTCAGAGCACTTTGCTATTTGCACACAAAATACAAGTAAAATAGTGCCACTAGAGCTTTAATTTAGTGGTGTATGGTAAGACCTTTTGAGAAAATAAAGAACCCTCACAAACACCAAACCTGTGCTTTAAAAAATGTTAATTGCTCAGAAGGTCAAATATTATCATTAACATCTCACAGTGAGTAAGCCATTCATTGTAGCGTGCTACGAGGGACAACACGTGAAAACATAATACATAAGAGTGGCCGCACCACTTAGTGTTGGAAAGGCAACAGAATACTGTTTATTCATTTTGTCACCGTGTATTTTCCTTCGGTGAAGTCAGGCTAATTACAGAGCAAACCGAAGCGTGCCAGTTCCATGTGATATCACAGGAAAGGGATCATTAGCCGCTAACCGCCCTTACCAACATTTCCTGTGGCCATTAAGTCTGTAGTGAAGACAGAAAAAGCAGGGTTGTATGGGGGCAGATCACCTCCACGCTGTGCTGTAAGCCCCCTTTCTTGCTTTGTCTGTGTCACTGTGTATGGATCCCATTGTGGATGTTTTCCTAAGTATGATTGAATCAAATAGGTTCAGCAGACTAAGAATAATTAGTTATTATACACCCATTTGCTGGCTGAAATAAATGGTTGGATTAGCTTTGGCTCTGGGAGAATTGCAGTGTAATTTTATACATTGATATGATCAGTTTGGGATGTAAAATGTTTCCAGAAGTGTCTTTTTAAACTTTTATTGGCACACCCACTTTTCCCCAACATTACTTGTCTAACAATGGCATTATTGATTTCCTACATTTCCCATAATGCAGCCCCAAAAAACAGCCAGATCAGTTCTTTCTTTAACTATATATAATTAGCCACCTGGTGAGCTCACTTAACACCCAACATTGTCTTGTAGCTGCATTACATTCTGGATTATTGATGCTACTAGTGGAGGAAAACACACATTTATATCTTATATCTTCCATACTTGTTTTTTTGAAACAGTTAAAAGTATGTTTTTATTCTGTAGTGTACAGCTTGTGTTTCTGGGAAGAAGCGTAAGGGGTTACTTACAACAGAGTAATTACATTATGAAAATGGCGAATTTGATCCATAAATATTTACTTTTTCTACTTCTCTGCAGTCTGTCAGTCACCAGCTCCTACATGCTGCCTGGCTGCTGCCTGATGCTCTTATGTCCACTCACAAAAGAGCACATACACACACACCTGAACACACCTGCCTGCCAAAAACCCCCTTTATAAATAAATGTGACTGGACTAGACGGTGATTCGATTGTTTGTACCGGAAAAATGTGTCACTTTTTTTATACTCTTACACATATTTAAAGAAAAGAAAGTACTTAGACTTTAAGACGACACACATCATTTTGTAAACATTTGAAATTTTTACTGGAGAGGATGACATCACAGTGAAATGAATGCATACTCTAAATATTCTGGAGGCTAAAAGACATTTACTGCACCTGTATGAAGTATATATAATCACAGGATAAGGACATTTAGTCATATGAATGTATTTTTTGCCAGAAATCCAATCATTTATAACAGATTAAAGACTAAATATCTAATTTAGTCAAAGCCTTCAAATCAGTTTGGACTCGATGATTTCCTCTCTTTAGCTTTTTGGAATGAAATGGGACATTCATGGTCTCTAATAACATCTACACTGAAGATAAAATGTTATCTTTTCCACGACATGTGTACAGAATTATAGTACTTTCCCCGCTTTCATCCGCATTATGTCCGCTATGTTGTCATCTGACTCTGAGCGCACTTCATCGGCCTTGAACACCAAGGTAATCTCTGTCCGTCAAGATTACTGCATGTATACGAGAGAATACCACAGCTTTGGGAGAGACTCCCTCTCAAATGTTTTATTTATTTGGCTGCAAGCTTGAGCCAAACGCTTTGGTTTGCATTTCATTCCTCTGCTGCCCTTGGAACAGGGGCCACATATGAGTGGACTGGAAACCCCCGGTGTTTGATGGTGGGAAGTAAATGAATCAATTTTAGGTGGATCCAAAAAAAAACACAGCTTCAAAAGCAGCTGAGTCATTGTCTGTTCATCTGGTCCGCAGTCGGGCCAAAGTCTGGGCCCACTGGGTCTGGGGCATTACATTTAAATTGTTATTTTTAAGTGTCAGTAGATATTTTAAAAGCTCAATTTTTAGTGATTTATGGTGGATTTGTAATTTTTATCACAGCTTTAGGGGTGTCTAAGTCAGTCAGTCTAAGTCACTTTACTGTCCTTTACTAGCAGAATATAGTTTTACAAACAGGAAATTAAAGCTGCTATGCTGATAAATAGCTCATTTCTTTTTCTCATTTTTTGCAAAGGCACTCGTTCATTAGATTTTAGGTGAAGACAGAAGAAGTGTCATGCTGGATATATACAGCATGGTACAACTTGGCCTGCTGATCCAGCAACTCCTATATTTATCACTTGTTTTTACTCGGTGTCAGTTTGGGGTCGTCTCTACATACAGTTTCCCTGCAGGTCATGTTGGGGGCCCATGTGGAGTTCCTCATGGGAATGCTGTTTGACCAAGACCAGACGGGTGTCTCGATACACACTCATGATTCCCCCCAACACCCACCCTGCAGCCCACACTGTAAATCCTTCCCTGCGTCTTTCTATATGCCCGGTGAGTGGCTGGAGGTGCGCTGCAACCTCACTCAGCAGACTGAAGGTTCAGTCACTCTAACGCTACTCTGGAGGTCGAAACAACATTAGTGTTTAAGCTAAATGTCAACAGGCAATGCCACAAATACCACAATGAAAATATTTAAACATTGTAAATGAGGCAACAATATTTTTTTCACTCATTCATGATCATAGCATGCAAAACTCTGCAGGCTAATTTAATGGCATAGCTATTAGCTTGGGATACTATTTAAAGTATAATAATCTTATAAATTTGCCAGCAAGCGAGCAGAAAGTATTCAAAATTAAAGGTTTCAACACAAAGATGTGATTCTTTCACCCTCATGCCAGTATTTCTTTTGCAATGCAATTATAAAAGGATCCAGACGGCATGAAACAGAACATAAACATGAGTTTAATAGCAGTTCCTTAGAGAGTATTAGCAGAGCCATACAGTGTGGATTCAGGAATTAGCCTGCAACAAGAAGTCATGTCCAGGGGATCGAATAAATGTTTTCTTTGAACACTATACAAGTGTTAAACTCTGCATTCCCACACTCAAATAAACTTAATACGGCTAAAAATAAGACAGATTAATAACATGTTAACAAGCATATTTGTCTAATAGAGGCTTTGCCTCATTGAACATACGTTCTGGGTAAGTTTGTATGTTTCCAAAATGAAAGAGAAAAACTTTACTTTTAGTCATTCTGGCCCTGTTTCTACCTCACCAGAGCACTTTACAGCACAGCAAACTGTAGTTTGACTTGAGTTAGTGCAAACAAACCTGTTGTTAACTGCATTTGAAACACTATACCCTCCACTTGGTCACAAATCTGACCAAAATATGTACTCAGCGATACATTTTACAGTTAAAAAGAAAAAATAGAGAATGCACTTTGTAATGGGACAGACAGATATTTTGCAATAAACTAATAATATAAGCCCCTGCAATTTATCGATAGGGCTTACTCATGTCAGAGTAAGTGTTTGGTCACACGAACACTTAAAAGAGCTAAATTTAGGACTTGAATAAATTCATTTCAATGAAGTCACCACAATCAGTGGATTTGCTGCCAGAGTCACATCAACTTTGGTTAATTTTCACACGCTAATTTATACTGTTAACAGATTCAAAACCATCGCAACAGAGGTGACCTTTGTGGGAAAAAGCGAACCAGTGAGTCTAAAATGAAAGAAGCCAATTTTATATAATCCTGCACTGCTGAATAAGAAGCAACACCAACACAGCTTTCCTCTTAGTATCCCCTTTGACACAAACAACAGTAGCCACTGTACGACACGCAAGCACTTAATACATCACCAAACTTCCAGCACCAGCTGTTTAGTGAGGTTGTGCGAATACATTTTGGGTTTCAGACACACCCAAAAGTGGCACTGTAAGGCTAATTCATCAGCCTAACTCATTAGCCTTATAGTTCCAGTAAAGTAAGTCTTGTATTTCTTTTAATTACTTTACTGGAATCAGACTATTTGGGTGAGTGCACACTTCATTTTATTTTGTGAACAAGCTTATATTAGTTCTCTGCAGACAGGAATGGCAGCTGTCTGACATTCATGCCGCTGGAGGCTAAAATATGAAATATAATAGCCTGAAAAACTAGACAATGAGCCAAAATCTTGTCTCTTTTCCATGAAACACGACTGTCAGAGCTGTCCAGACTAATTAAGGGATCATTTTCACATAAATGATGGATTCCTTTTCTCCCACCTATTCTGTAGGATTCTGTAGGTCATGCTGTAGTGGGTGGGTGAGAATTAACAGCCACCTCCTCCATGGGTAATTTGCAGCGCACATTACAGGCTTTGAAGTATGAAGAGCACCCAAACCACAGGTATTTCGGCTCCATGTTGTGAAACACTTGAAAGTATCATTAGAGAGTCTTGTCATGTGTTTTTTTGGGAACATTTGTCAAGTGCAGGAGCATGATGTTGAACAGAATTACTTTATTGTGCATGTGACTGAGGCAAAAAACAAAGCTGAATTCCTTCCTGCTTGTGTGTCGGATGAAGCCACAAAGCCCTGTTTTTTTCTGCACTTGGCAAAATATTTGCACTAATATCTTTAAAAAAAAAAAAACAGGGACTGGAGCACATTGATTGATTTGCAGCCTTTAATTGTGCAAACAGACTAATGTCTCGACACTACCGTCTCCATCAGAGTCAGAACGCCAACCACACCAGAAGGCTGGGATCCCAGATTCTGTCTGTTACAGGTTCAAAACCACACACTCAAGACATGACACACACACACACACAAATTCTACTTCCCTCCAAAGTCTCTCAGACACCATTAAGACAAACATGCTGCAGCCATAACACCAAAGCCACTGTGCTCTTTACAGGGTGCGACATAAAACACAGTGCATGTATTTCTTGACAGGCAAAACAATGCATGAGTTTATGCATGTGTGTGTGTGTGTGCCTGCATCCAGTGAAACTGAGCTGGCCAGAAGCAGCAGAAGTGGAAGCAGACAGTGCAAACAATTCCCAGCATTCCTCTGAGGAGCAGAGTAAACTGACCCTGGCCTTCTTTTGCCACACAGGCTGAGACACTGAAGCCAGAGTGTGGATCAGTGTTGTGATGGCCTCCAGCTAAGAAGCCTAACAGTAACAAGCATGGAGATGTGTCTAAATTAGTTTGGGTCTGTTTTAGTTTTTGGATTACAACCTTAAAAACACTTTAAAGTTTAAATTTAGCCCATAACATGCTGTAAATGTTCCTGTTGACCTTGTGAGTTATGCCGAGCGTATTTCTAGTAGTAGGGAAATTAACACCAGAGTGTATTTAAGTCTGTGGTTTGAGGCTCAATTAATATTTTGTATAAATACATACATTGCTTGTATTTTTACTTAATAAACTAGCTTGTTGTCTTTGGATAATTTGGCACATCTGGAGGCCCTGGAAGCTCCTTTAAGCTCTAAAAAAGTTAAAAGCACGTTAAGATGTAATCTTATGAAATAAAGTCTGTGCTGCATATCTGTTATTCTGAAGTGCTCCTGCTACCTCTTTGTTATTATACTTGTCATAATGTCTAATTTAACACCTTTCCTTGAGTGTGAATGCTTCACAATTTTTTCTACTACTTATAAAACTACATTCCTCATTATAAGGCCATTAAAATATTGTTTTTTGTCCTGATTTTATCGCTTAAAAATGGAAATAAGTAAGATGTTCCCTCATTGTAGTAAAACACTGGCACCTGGGTATCTGGCACATAAATAAATACTAAGCTTAGGGAATGATTGTGGTCATGGTTAAAAGAAACAAACGCAGACAGTTGATCAGAAACGAACATTTCGTTGACCAATCCACTCCGACCAATCCTCCGACTTAACGGCTATATAACATCTTCACACCACTTCCTCCTTTGCTCCAGATAGAGAAAAGTCATAATTACTACGGCAGCTAGAGGTCTTTGTCACTTAAACTTAACATATGTATTATTTCTAAATATTTATCTATGCTTTAACTTTCCAAACTTTACAATGAAAATGTGACTTAGTTTATGTCAGTAACAGGCCACTGTAGTCCAACGAGGCATCACCGGTGGGGTGCCTGAACTAAATGTGTGTGTAGTAAGAGATGATGATATTTAAGGGGCATTAAATTCCCACTGGACACCTCATGTCCCTTAAATACAGGAATATACGTATCCCTAAAGGTTACCCTGACATTTCACTGTTCTTTATTATCCAGAGAAATAACTTCCAGAAATGGAAACAGCTGAAGTCAGCCATCTCTGGGAGACTTTATCAACTCCATCAGGTCTCGCAGCTCAGTGCTACAGCGTTGACGTATTAATCTCAACCTGCCGCACATCATATTGACGTGGCGAGGATTCTGGCAGTGTCGTTCCAGTGTCATTTCAAGGACCAGGAATAGAAATGAGACTGGTGAAAGAGTGTGAGAGAAAGACAGAGTCAAAACAGAGACAGAATAATAATAAGAACGTAGCCAGAGCAGAAAAAGCAAAGGCAAAAGACTACTGTTGGTCTTCGCAGTGGGTCTGTGCCTCCTCAGCAACTCGGCTCTGGACCCTGTTTGTCCAGCTTCGACGCACTCTCTCTTCCTTTGCCAGGAGAACAAGCTTTTATTGGCGCGATCAAGTCGCATGCAGAGAGATTACACACAGACTGTGTTGACTGAGAAAGAAGTCGCTGATGGAAGTTTACAGACGCTAAATCCAAAGAGTCACAAGTTTGTTTGCCTGTCTCAGTAACATGGACATTGCATACAGCAATGGTTCCCATGCACAAAGTATGGAGTTCATGTTTGATATTGGCCCTGAAATTATGTTTGACAGTCCGTAACTATAGTACAAAACAACATTTCAATTTTTAACAGAGTCAGGATTAAAAACATGACATCATAGTTTTCAACACCTGCTATCTGATGTGTTTTGTGACATTTGTTTGCGAATATTTGAACTTCTTGATATAGGTCTTTTTTGGGGGGGAAGAGAGAGCATGTGTTGCATTGTACAGTAGATTCAAGTAATCCTGCCTGGGAGAATTCACGCTCAGCTGATTGAAGTGAGCTTGAGTGTGTTACATGAGATATAGCAGGCGGAGGGACTAATTGACTACAGGTGTGTGTGGAGGCAGTTTGCCTCCGTTTTAGGGCTACTGGTATTTATAGTATCTTTCACACGAGCTGTTCAAAAAATGCTGGCCTATTGTGGACTTGTTAATGTCTGTCAGGGTACAGCCTCATTCAGACCACCAAAGACTTTGGCATTTAAGTGCAGACGTCCTTGACCAATAAAGCTGAGGGTCAGTGAAAGGTCTCCATCATGCATGAAGGACACGTTCACTCTTAAATGAATAGTTCCAGCATTTTGGGAAATACCGTACATGAGAAGATCAATACCAGCTCCAACAGCCGGTTAGCTTAGCTTAGCACAAAGACTGGAAACAGCTAGCCTGGCTCTGTCCAAAGGGGCCTTCCAGCACCTATAATGCTAAGATGTGGATTTTATTACTTTTGGCCAAAGCCAGGCTAGCTATTATCCAGTTTTATGCTATGCTAAGCTAAGCTAACAGGGTGTAGCTTCATATTTAGCCTACAAACTGATACAATCGTGTGGTGAATGATTCCTTTAATGTGATGATAATGCAGTAACTTTTCACCCTTGTTAAGAGAGGTGGAGGCTTCTTCGGCAAAAAGGATTCAGGGGCTTCAACAAAGCTGGATTAAGTTTTCTCCTCTCATGTTCACTATCCACAAATAGCCTGTGCATACGCAGGCATTGTCCAAATGTTTAGTCTATTGCATTTTATTTTTCATTTAGCTTTCCGAACACGTACAAGACACCCTTCCTTCCTGTCTTCTTCTTTCCTGGTGGATTCCACGCAACCGAGCAAAACAAGTGACTTCAGCAACAAGCGCTTTGCTCTTTTTGCTCTTACTGAGAAAAATCCACACCAGCTCACAGATATCTCAGATTCTGTACGTTTATGTGTATATGTTTTAATAAGCTGCTGTGAGAGTCTTGAAGAGATAGATCTTTTTGCACCTCCAAATTAATCCAGCATTTAGACAGTTATACCTTTTCTACCCTTCACTCTAATGATTAAACCAAAGCTCTTTCATGTCTGCAGTCGTCTTTGGTGTTTCAGAAACCACATTAAAGAGACGCGTCCTCTCGTGAAGGGCGCTCTCTCCGTTTAGGATTTTAGTGCAACTGGCCCAAGAACTGAGCAGCAGGATTCACACTTTGCCTCCACACTGAGATTTGGATGCATTCAGTGAGCACAAACGTGTTCCTGCCTTCCTTGCTAGACTTGGCACGGCTGCTCATACATGTGTCACAGGCCTCACCTCCTCTGGTCTCAGCCCTCGCTCCCACTAATATACTTTTACAGGGTTTTCCTTGGCAGGGGACTGGGGACCGTCTTGCCTCGGTGTCCAAGCTAAACAGAGAAGCGTTACAGGGGAGGACAGATGGTTCAGGACGGCACGCAAAGAGTCTGAAACTAAATAACGCTGTCACACCAAAGACATTCTGCTGCTGGACGGCCTCTCTAACCTTGACACTAGTGTTTTAACAGATGTTAGCCCTCTATTGCATCAATTAGACTTCACCCTCTTTTTTTTGTGCAAGATGTGTCTTCTGATAAATCCAGTAGAGCAAATATTAGATGAAAACAAGCAACATTTGAAAAGTTATATTGGAACATGCATATAGTTTCTTGTTTATGTATGTAACAATTTAGTTTTTCTTTTTCAAATATATTTTATGAACCTTTAAAAATATAAAGCAAGTACAATATATGTGTATGGCTGCATGTTTTTCTGTCCTGGTTCTTATTTTCACTCTACACTTTGCAAAAAGATGCTTGTACCATCATAAGTGGCAAACGTGTGATAACAATTACCCAGAGCCCAAAGTGACTCCTTCATAATGTTTGTTTTGTCCAACCAACAGTTCAAACTTCACATTTGAGAAGCCGGCACCATGAAATGTTACAAATTAACAATAACTTAAATCAATTAGTTTTCTGTCAATCGACTGATCAGTTCAGCTGTACTTGCATATACTGTTGGGTTGTTTAATTTATAACAAAACATAATATTTTAGAAGAACTTTTTGTTTCCAAAAATCAGAATTTGCAAAGTAACTAGTAACTAAAGCTGTCAAATAAATGTAGTGGAGTAAAGAGTACAACATTTCGCTAAAAGTATAAAGTAGCATGAAAAGAAAATACTTGAGTAAAGCACAAATAACTTGGTTACATTCCACCACTGAATAAAATATGTCTTCAAACCAAAAACTTAGTTAGCTTGATTTAAAGGCGTGGCTCTGATTTCTGAAAGTGTCATGACCCCAAAATGCAACATTACCTCATTTTCATCTCATGTGATTCATCAGAAATATGTCATCAGATATTACAATGTGTGAAAAATTAATATGGATTTATCAAAGAGGGTCAAAAAGACTTTCTGTTGCTTCAGGGCAATGGTGTGCAGTAGAGGATTAAGGTCCATAGCACTGCCCTCTAGTGGTGGTTTACACTAAATGCACCCAAGCAAAAAAGTATGATACAATTCACAATGTAGTAAGTTTTTGTACATTATGGCATTCAGGTTTCAAGGCTATTCTAAGCTATTATACACTTGTAAGAAGCTTTTAATTTTTTATGTATTGTCTTTAATATACTAAACTACACAATAATATAATAAGGCTACTGATACAATAGCTACTGGTTATACCTATTTCTTAAATGGGAAAAATGTTGGTCATTTCATAAGTGCCTAAATACAGAGGGAGGTTTATCCTGCCACAAGGCAAAAGACATGAGCAATTTGTATATAATCCATGACCCACAGCTCCTTGGGCCAGGATCCCAGCAGTCTGCCTTGACTCCTTCCGTAAACAAGATCTGATTTCTGAAATTGACGCATTTGAGGTAACGTTCCCATGCCTCGATTTTGAAAAGCAGTTCTGGGTTCCAGGTTTGGCAAACACAAGCAGAGAAACTCGGGAGGAACGCCGAGCCACAGAGAAGAAAACAGAAATAATGCAGGAATAACAGGAAAAGAAAAAAGGCGAACTCTCTGCAGCCAAAACTAAAACCCATTCTAGAATAAACTCATTGCTCACGGTAAGTTCGCTGGAGAGGCTATTGATATTAGACTATTAAACTTAATGGCAGGATATAGATCCAGGATTCCTGCCCTGCTCTTGTATTACTTTGGTCTTGGCCGGGTCATTGTGCTTGACCATCAGACAAATCTCTCACCAATCAGGGATGTAAATGTATGTGTGTGCATAGTTGAGAGGGGGAAAAAGGGAAATCCCTTTTCAGGTTCTGCGGATTACAGTCAGGCTGAAAATAAGCCTCCCAGATTGCAGGAAAAGTCAAGGATCAAGACCCAAGGTGGAAAAACATAGCAGAACTTTAGCCGTTAAGATAGATGTTACTCCGGTTGTCAAGACTGCGGCCGTTTGTGAAGCAAATCCTGGCAGATGACGGACAAATCTGACCGTCAGTTCAAACTTAATTTGCAATTTAAGAAGGTGCCTCGAAACATTCCAACTGTCAGCACAATTTCTTCCCACTCCAGACTCACGAACAGCGAATGTGGAGCCTTTTTCTTCTTCTTCCCCCCGCTCAGACCGATTGATTGGGAGTTAATGCAAGATTAACAATGTTTCACCCAAACTGCTGCTCGGCCGTCCAAGAATTACTAGAGGGAAATTACAGTGATTCAGCAGCGCTCGCGACTCATTTCCAACTGTGACAGCGAAAGAGAGAGAGATGAGGTGTGATAAAATGTCCACTGGCTCTTACAGAAATTAGGTTTAGCCTCAGAAATCAAAGTATTCACAGCGTTAACAAGCACCAATCTGATAACATTTTGACTACTAATCTACAGAAGAACCTCAATAAACACGTCTAAGAGTCATTTGTGACATGTGCTCCAGAGGTCAATTTGTAAAAATAGCATTAAGGAATTGAATTCAAACCACATTTAATTCAGTTTATCACGAGGGTTTGGGCTTCAGGCCCCTCTGCTGACAAGCCTCTCAGCTCTAATGCTGCTGCTGTGTAGCTGACCATGACCTTTGACCTCCCTTCACAGGCTGGGGTAGACTTTAACAAGTTTGACATTATTTAAGCTCTTTAGGTAACCAACAATTTTCTGACAAAGCAATAATTTAATTTATAATTGTCATATTTTTACTTTATTGTACACCTTTAGTGGAAACAGCTTCAAAGCACCAATGAACACTCATGTGAATCTAGTCTTGTGAAAGTTCCATTTTATTTTTACATTACGGATTGCGGTGCTTTAAGCTAAAATGCTCATAATGACAATGCTAACATGCTAATGTTTAGTAGGTATAATATTCACCATCTAAGTTAAGCCTGTTAGCTAACATTTGCTAATTAGCACTAAACACAAAGTGCAGCTGAGGCTGATGGGAATGTCATTCATTTTGCAGGTATTTGGTCATAAAGCAAAGTATTGGACGATTTAAAATTTAAAGATAAAAAGGAATCTGCAAAGTTATTAGAATTCATCCTGAGGACATGATTGTCTGAACCAAATAATCCATCCATCTTGTTCAGACATTTCATTGACAGACAACCACAAATGTCAACCTCATGGTGGCACTAGAAGAAAAGTCAGGGCATCATCAAATGTTGTAAGGATTTATCCTCTAGGAACCATCGGTGTCTACACGTCTCTTGAGCAAAACGATGCCAGTGGAGCTGTCAAACACATTCACCTCCTGCTGGCTATCCTCTTGGATCTCCTCAGGCCAGCGTTCGGTTCCTCCTCTCCAGCATCATCTGCAGCTACAGCAGCTTTCTTTCTGCTGCGCGAGGCAGCCGCCTGCTGTGCCGCAGACTGAGCTTCCCCAGTTTTCACTTTACTTTGATTTTCTGGCTGTGGAGCTGCGGTCTGTGCCGTCCCAGGAGGCTTTCTTCTCCCTCTCACAGCGTGTACAGACTCTTGTGGATTTGATTCTTTCTCCTCGACTTTCTTCTGCGGCCCTCTGGCTGCTTTAACCGACTTTGTCGGCCTCTCTGCCGCAGCTCCAGGCTTCTGTTTTGTCTTCAAAGATTCACTTGTGTTCTTATTTGCATGATCATCTTTCACAGTGGTCCGATTGTCTGTTTTGCTGTCCGCGTGTTTACTCTTTGTTGATTTACTTTGGTTTGTTGTGTCTTGCAACTTCTCGGTAGATTTAACAGCCTTTTTTCTTTGCTTTCCTCGATGTTTCACTTGGCTTTTAGTGGCTTGTAGTTCCTCTGCGGTATCTGCTTCTTCTGCTGCCACTTGGATTTCTGGTGCTTCTTGGGAGTTGATCTGCTTCTCAGGAGCTTTATAGGCTTCCTGTGAAACCATATTTTGTTTCTTTGGAGTACAGTAAATCCTTAAAAAGCCCTCAGTTACCGGATGCAACATTTTTGTGCACTCAGCAAAACACCTAATGAATGGGTATAACATACGATCAAATCAGATTCTCACCTGTTGTGCAAGTTCCAATTTCAGGTCGGTTAACTGGCTCATCAGCCCCTGTATCTTCAGCTGATAGCAGATTAAAAACAGTCAAAAATAACTTAATAAAATGTTATACAAGTTGGAGCCTCTCTTACCTGTTCACTGGCAATTTGTTTTTCAAGCTGCCCTCTCTCTTTAGCCTCTTTCTTCCTCCTATGTTTGAGGAATCCATGTTAGTATTTTACCCTTTATTTTAAATTGGATTAAATGTTCCAACGTGTCCAGTGTGCTTTTTAAAATGGTTGACAGTCATGCAAAATCAACATCATAAGTAAACACTGGCATGATCCTTTAAAATACATCAATTATTGCCTTCAGTGACTCTTCAGCTTACTTGTTTGCCACCATCTTCTCCATCCGAGAGAGCTCAATCCTCTTCTCATCCATGGCTCTTTGGAGGTCTTCTTTCGTCACCATGGCCAGGAGAGACTTGGTGTCTAGGTCTGTTAAGTCGGTCGATGGCGATGTCATTTTGAGGACCACCTTCACCCACTCAGTGAGCTCTGCACAGGATGGGAACTGACAGAAAAACAACTGTTACATCAGGATCTTTTTTTTTTTTTTTTTTTAAATCTTCTTTCCAACTACAATTTCAAGTGCAAGGAACCTGCACAAGTTTCCGATCAGTGAATATGTATTGGTATGTGCAGTGTCTTCATGGTATTAAAAACTAATTCTGCAGGCTCAGTGGGCTTGTGTTTGAAGTCGTGGATCCAATCTGCCTCTTAACCTTTGTTTGAAGTCTGCGTTTTTTTGTGAATTTCCACTGTTATCTAACAGACTGTAAATGCCAGAGGAATGATCTCAAAGGATCCATCATTATTAACTTCACATTTATACCATCGCTGACCTTGAAGGGGAAGACATTTTTTGGAAAATAATGCCATTTCAGGGGCAATATAAAATGCACGTAAAAATGCCTGTACCAGACACACGCATTCAGAGAGTTATTATGATGGTAAAAAGGTCAGATGTGCCTTAGTATCAGCTAAAGAACTACAAGGAATCATGAAGTGGCTGCTGTTGGATGAAAAGCTTCAAAACCTTGAGTTAAATAACTGAAAACTTGACATTTTGGAGGTAAGGTTTCACTTGCGTGCACAAGATAAAAAGGGTGTTTTGCATGAGTTTTGTCGTTGCCCTTCTTGTTTATTGTAATTCAAAAAGAGACCCACCTTTTTGAGTTCAGCCTGTGCTTTCTCCCTGGAAGCACACGCCAGTTCTGCAGCCATCATTTCCTTCTTTAACAACCCCTGCACCTCTTTCAGGTCTCCCTGAGGGCAGTCAGAACATCCCATTGCATCAGCACACTGCCATATTAGTAAAAAACTATACAATGATTGCGATACAGGTGCAACTAAAGAACATGTGTAATCAAGCAGCAGCAGTGAGTGAGAAAGCCACATTTACCTGCAGTTGTTTAATAAGTTTCTCTTCTTTCATCTTTTTAATAAACTCCAAGTCGCTTGGTGTCAGCTGATAGCCTTTCATCCCTTTCAGCATGGAGTTAGGGTCATCGGAAATGTGTTCTGAGCAGACAACAGGGAAAACATTTAGCGCAGGAAGAAGAGAGTACAGCAACCAAGTGAGACATACAGCATAAAGATATAACAATTTAAAATTGTAGCTTTACAAGCTTGCTAGTGACTTTCACTATCATAGAACCAAAAATGTCATGTCATTTTCCTGCTGTCTATTCAATATCATTTAAACACTTGTTTTATTGAAAAGCAGCATACAGAATCATACAACCGGTCAACCAAAATGAGCAGACTTTACCTGTTTTTGTCTCCGAAGTGTTAAAATCAAATGTCCTGTTTTGGTCATTATCTTGATCTCTAGCCTGTTGATAAGTAAGAGGATAACAGATTTGATTACATTAAGAATAAAGCTTGATAAAGCACATCTCTGCATGTATTGTACCTCCACGTTCTGCTCCTCACTTGGACCTTCGTTACAAAAATCCAGGTGTCTCTTTACATCCGCCAAAGGAGGAGTTCTGTGGAGCTGTCGACCTGATGGGATGTAATTCCCTGTATGGCCGCTGTCTCTCAGAATTTCTAAATATCTGTCTGTCATGTCTGCTTGACTTTGCCCCTTTAAGAGCAAATGAAAAAGAAACAAGCAAAAAGCTGCAGGTCCTGCATACAAATTGTGCCAGTTGAGCTCTGTAGAGTACTGCTGTTTCTTTCCTCCACCCTCCCTTTTGTTTTGAACAGGTGGAGTTGCTGGGTTTTAATCATCACTGCATCGTTTTCACCTGTGGCTCAAAGTTGGCTAATTACTCCTTCTGACCAGTAGATGGCGACAGATTCTTTAAGTTTTGAAGCACAGCTAAACGTTGTTGAAAGTTTAAACTTGAGATAACACGTAGCTCATTTTATATAAGGCCAACAAAGGCAGTAAACTTTGTACTTTTTGCATAGTTTAAACAACTGAAAGTGAGAATGACAATTTCTTATATGTATAATACTGCATCACTACCTGTTCTTCTATTCCTAATACAAGACTGCTACTACTGCTGTTACTAATGTGTATATAACAGAAATGAAAAATAAATATATAAATGTGACCAAACTGATTTGGTTAGAGTATCTTTCCATTAAAAGTATCAAGTGCTGTACAATTTTGCGGTACTTGTACTTTACAGTACTTGAGAACTTCCATTTTGTGTTATTTCATACTTCTATTTTACTACATTTTAGAGGCAAATATTATACTTTATACTGTACTCCACTGCCATTATTTGAGAGATACACTCGTGGTTCCATTAAGAGCTAGATTTAATTGAAGTAACAGTTGTGTAATCAGTAAGTTTCCCAGTTCTCTTGGAAAATATTAAGCCCTGCTTTAACTGCACAAGACAGACAGACAGACAGATAGACAGGCAGGTGTGCAGACAGACAGATGGACCCTGATACAAAATAGCCAGATAGCCAACCAAAACCCTGTCTATCTTTAAACTGAGCTGGTGTCACACTGCCAGTCCCACATGTTTGTGGAGCTCCAGGAACTCTAGAGGAGAGCGCTGAGTCGTAAATACCTCTGTTTTTAAACTGCCCACTCCCATAATGCCGAGGGAGAGAGGAAGGAGGAAGAGGTCAGAGAGTGTGTGTGTGTGTATCTGTGTGTGTGATAAATTGGTGCTTTATGACACTGCCTTGGCTTAGCCAAGTGGAAAACATTTGCATGGTTTTTCATTGCAGCTAACAAATCATTCCTCAATAAAAATCAAATTCTAAATGACTTTTCTCATCTTCTTCATACCGACAATTCCTCTCCGGTGTAAGTGTCTCTTTCTACCATGTATCTGTTTTTTCACTGGGAGGACATGTTAAGCAGGTGGTACACTGTTTGCTGTTCCCGAAATCCTGTTTGAACAGAAATGTCCTTATAGATGAAGCAAAATGTGTGTCTAACACACATCGCTCAGATCTATTACACGTAAAAAACGGACAATGGGAGTTTTTCCTTTTCTTGTTGGCCATTACTCCACATGCTTCAAAAATAAAAACCTCAAATGACCCCAAAACACTTTTGCAATGAGGCACATATACCAACACTCAAACCCCACCTTCACTGACATCAAAAGCCTCCCAGACATCATTCAGACCATCACACACTCTTTCTAAAAGCTCGTACACACACGCGCACTGGCTATTGTGTTGTGTAAAAGCTCTCCGGTGCCGAGAGAAGTGTCCCTAAAAGGCCATTTACAGCTGCTCCGACATGTAGCGTATTGAACAAGCCAAGCAGACAGGTCGTAAAAAGGACTGATAAAACAGCACCCTGGTGGCTATGGATGTAAGACAGAGTGAGGATTGGACAGAGACAGGTGTTCTGACTTACTGAGACTCTAATGGCAAATGGGTTAGTGCCATTAATGTGAGGAAGATGGAGAGTTCTTAGCCTTTTACCTGCAAGAAATAAAAGAAATTACTGCAGTTCAGTATGGAGAGGTAGCATGGGACTGTTGAAAATGTTTTTGTGTCATTTCAATAAAGGAACAAATTGTGGCATGTGTTGCATATGAAAATAAACTTCACTGTCTTTATAATAATGTTGATTTGACGCACTAAACCAGACTACATATGCTTTTTTAACAGTTTTCACTGCAAGATTTAAGCCTGTAAAACATCCAACAGTTGATTGAGTAAGATCAAATATGTACCAGACCAATCATTGAAATATGAGGAGTGTTAAGAACAGCGGCTACCAAACCAATGTCTACTTGTGATCCCTAAACACTGGTTTGCATACGTCTACCAGATCAACAAAACAGTGATCTTTTACTTTACTTTACCTTTACAACCCTGGAGCAGTAAAATCATCTAGTAATTGACTAGAAAATTGCAAAGATGAGAGAAAAGTCTGTTTCCTCCTCTGTTAATCACCTCGCAACCCTTCAGATTTATCTCTATCTCCTGACCCCAGGTAGGTAGATGCAAATTATGATTCTGCAGCTGCAGCGCCCCAATTCTCATTTCTCATTTATTCAGAAACCAACTTTGGTGGACAGTTTAGAAGAAATCTAAAACAGCTGCTGTGATTTTCCACATCAAAATTAGGAAACAAAGGCTAATTACAGACACATAACAAAGACAAAATCTCACCATGTAGCTTTCTAACTTTTCCTCTATTCCTACCTATACCTCTCTGGTCTCCTCGGGATCAATAATATCTTATCATATAATCAAGTATTTCAATTAAAAAAACCCTTCAAGTAAACAAACTGGATGACTGAATATGGTATTGAATGAAGAGAATGAGAGTAAAGTAACAGGATACACACACATGTGCACATACACGTGCAGTACATATGTCCAAATACTAAACACACACAACCATGTGCGAGTGGTGAGAGATGGCTAGTTGGAAACTTCTAGGCCTGCACTTTCTGTCGTGCGGCTCTCAGAGCTGTCAGTGAGGTTAATTTTGTGATGTTTGTGATTAGTGTCCAGTGTAAAGTTACCGCATGCCTCGGATCCGCCAGCGGCTCACACTGTAACAAGTCTGGGCTTGACAATAATGCGTGTTTTGTGCTCAAACTGCCAGTAAGGAGCCCTCAGTCGTTTGTCTAATCTCAGGTCTCCGTCTGGTTGTTTATATCATCTGTCAAGCCAGCACCTTACGAAACATCGATTTTTGCTAATTCAATTTCCCTTCTCCCAAACAAACCTTTCCCTCTGAGCTCAGGTTTGTTTATGTGCTTTCAGCTGGTGCTTTTACTTGTATCTTTGACTACATTAGATATGAAATTTCACCACACATGCATGTTGTTGCATTACATAGACAAGTACATACTTACATTCCTTCACATAGCTTTTAAAATGCCTGACAGAGCTGCCGATGAAACATTTATCCCCATGCTGTAAACCTTGTCCATCAGTGGACTGTCCTTCGAGATATATCCTATAAATACAGAGAGAAATATATAAATTCACACCCACTTTGGTTGATTTGGGCACATTTTTGTGTGTGTGTGTTGTATAAACACAAAATCCACAATCAATAACACTCCATAATCACTTAATGCAGGTTATAAGGCAGTATACTAACAAAACAACATTAATACGGCTCCTCATTAAGACTAGGCTGCCCATAATGTGGATGCCATTATGATCAAGACAACACTCGTAAAGTCCTCTTCGAATATCCTTAATTGCTGTTTTGTCTGCAGGGAAATGCAATTAGTTGAGGCTGTGAAATACTGTTGTGCATTGCCTTGATTCACTGAGTGGGAAATAAAAATCACGACTCTGCTGAGGTTAAGATCCGCCATAAATACCATCCATGCACAATGCAATCTGTAACACTTCACCAAATCCTTGTTGTTCAGGGTTTAGAGAACATTTCCTCTTTTCTTCTGCTTCCTGCAGCCATTTTCTCATCTGATAAAGAAACTCCTTAACTCCATAAAAGTCCTCCTCCATGACTTCAGCCATTTTTCGTCTTAGGAGCTCTACTGAGAGTGGAAAATACTGTGTGAACAGCTTTTATCTTCACTGGAATCCACTCTTAATATTGTGGGGAAATGCAAAACTGTAGCAGGAGCAGTATGGGCCATAATCACTATAGAATGAGAACATACAGTATATAAGAAGGATTGACAACTATGTGCCACTGAGTGAAGGTGTCAGAATAAAAGCCTGCATACTCTTGGCCCTCTGTGGCATATTATTATCTCTTCCCAGTGTATAGCTTCACACACACAGAGCATGCAGAGCATTTTCTTTATAGCTTTTCATTTGCTGATATAATGTCTCTGAATTGCACAGTTGCGGTTTCAAGCAAGAGTCAGCTGTCCAGTATGTTTTTTTAACATTGAGCCACATTTTCTGCATAGGTGTGCACCCCATTTCATTAAAGCTGCAGTCAGAACAGCTGAGTCACTTCCCACTTCCCCCACTGTAAGCTGGAAAACCCATGTGTACTGCACTCATTGCACATTTTATCTACAAGCCTTAAATGTAAAATGTTGTAGAGACATGGGCTACATGTCTGATACTCTGGATTACAAACGGACGACCTCAGATCATTGTGGAGGAGAGCTACAACAGGAAAAAATGAATCTGCAACTATTTTCATTATCGAATAATTGTTTCTGTCAGCTCAACATTTGCTGGTTCCAGCCTCTCAGATGTGAGGATTTGATGCTTTTCTTTGTCATATATGAAAGTAAACTGAATGTCTTTGAGTGTTGGACTGTTGGTCAGACAAAACAAGATTTTGAAGATGAAACTCTGGGGCAGAATAAGCCAAAAAAAACCAAAAAAAAAACAGAACAAACTTAATTTAACTTTCTCTAACAACTGTCACCAATTCACCACATCAAATCTGATATGGAGGGTGTTTATAGTGTGTAAAGTGTGTAATTGTAAAGCCCTCAACATAGACTTTCATGCCACACACACACACACACATACACACACACACACACCTCTGGGTAAATGAAGGTGAAAGAAAAGAGAGTGGGCCCGGGAGATTAACGACTGCGTGTCAAGGAGAGGAACCACAGACAGCTGGAGGACTCTGGCTGAGTCTTGACGCAATTCGGGTCACGCACACACACACACCCACCAACACACACACATTCACACATAACCACAGGTCAATCCTTACTTAGTTAGCTTGCTCTGATATTTTTCTAGTCCAGAAAAAAAGCAGACTTTGTATAGAAAACTAATTCATTTAAAAGCAGTTTATTTTAGCTCTGCGTGCCATCTAAAGCTGAACAATGCCCATAATTCTATTACGGCTCTGACGCCTGCAGAGAGAAAGACGCTGCCTGTGACTCAACAGTCTGTGACCCTCCTGCCTCAGACTGCATCAGAAAGCAACCCAGTTTTTTAAACCAGAGCAGTGGTTGACACTTAAAGTATCAGGTCCCTATTTTTGGTGCAACCCCACCCCACTCCAAGGTGAAAAAAAAAATCCCTTGAAGGGGTTTTGTTAAAGGGGAACTCCACTGATTTTACACCTCAAAGACTGTTTACAGGTCTTAGGGAGCACTGCTGAATGTGAGTTGTATAAAGCCTGGTGTGGCTCCGGAGGGAGCTGCACCAAATCTGATAAATTGCCTCAAGTGATGTCACTTGAGTCAGCGTCGGTTGGGGCTGAAGTCTGAAAATGAAAGAAATCTGGGGGTGTGGAGTTAGAAAGAAGTAAGTTTACCAGACGTCTATAGCCCAGTTCAAGGCTACATTAGCTGCTACTAGCATAACGCACCCAAATCTCTGACGGAGCTGTTGGCGGTCCTGTTGCATTGTGGGTAATGTATGCGCCAGAGTTTGATAAGGAAGAAGAATGTGTGGAATAAAAAAGATGGTGCCGTTTCTTCTTTCATTTTCTCACCAACAACTGAATAAAATATCTAAATTCCTGTCTACATATTGCCCCTGCTACCCCCCATCCCCATCACTCTTTCTCTCCTCAGGGACAGTCACAGACTCCCAGGGGCTCAGTCTTCTGTCAGGGGCCATATGGTACGTCAGAGCTCTGTGTGTGCTGGTGTCCTGGAGAGGGAGGGCAGCCATGACTCAAGGTGTCAGGAGGGAGGGTGGTTTAAATTTAACTGCAACAGGGCTGATATCTGCATGGCAGGTTGTGTCTCTCCCCCTCTGCTCTCTCTTCCTCACACACACATACACACAGTCTGTCTTTGCAGTCCCCAGCCTCAGACATCATCACACACACACACACACACATACACAGCAGCAGCAGCTCCCTCAGTCTGTCAGGAGACGCTCCTCTTCCTCCTCTTCTTTCCCACCTATCAGACCACCTGGATTGTACAAGAGGCCAGCTGAGGACGTGACAGAGGAGAGAAAAGGGGCGCTCACCGTCGGGGAAGGACAAACATTCACACTGAGGATAACGCTTCATCTGAGCCGGCAGGCTGAAGGCACGGCCAGTGGCACTGCAGAGGCACTACAGCACAGTGGGCTAAAGCTTCGCTGCAAGAGGTAAGAGGCTGTATGCTGTGTGTGGGTCAGGGGATGTGTGTGTGTATTCATCTCTTTCATTTTGGAGGTAAATATGCAAAAGGTTGCATCTCTGTGTGTTTTTTTTTTTTTTTTTTAGCAGTATCACCTGTCTGGTAAACGTAGAAATCAAAAAAACATTGAAATCCTTGGCAAAGTGATATGTGCAATATATCACTGCTGTTTAGCTTGGCATTACACGTTTTAAATACTGTTCATGCTATTCATTAATAATGCATTTCATTCAAAACTTTTCTAGATTTGATTATATTATTCCGTATTTCTGCAAAGATACAACCCCATTGTGCAGTTTGCTGTGAACAATAGCTTAAAGTACAGATGCACTGAAAGGTCTAACTTGAGTGGGTTTACTGAACACTTGGCGAGCGGGATGTAATCTGCGTTGTGGCAGCTTTTCTGCAAGGTTGTTGCTAATTAGACAGATACAGAGATTAGACGCCAGAAGAGAGAGAATACAGGAGGCTCTGGGGGGGGGGGGGAGTTGATTTAATCTAACTGGATTGAATTAGCTCCAATTGGGTTGAATTTATTTGGCAAGGGGCAAACGATCTATTTGATTTTGATTGTAAAGACAGGAGTTTATTTGTATGAAAAAGATGCATTTGAGCTCAAAGTCCTACTTTTACAGTTTTGCAGCCTTACAGTAAATCACCAATGCTTTTCAATTGAGTCTGCTGACGAGGGCAAAACATGATATCTGCCTGGCGGTGGTAACGCACCCTGTGGACAATTTGCCCACCCCATCAAAGCTGCGGTGATAATTCATCCGCTCCTGTGCAGTGATACTGTCTTGAGCGGACGCTGGTGTTGCACGACGGGTCGTATTAGTTGCAGCCAGGGAATTTCCAAAGGGCAGCGTGTCCATGAGAACCCGCAGCAGTGTCATACAGTATCTAAGTGCAGGGAGGATGGGTGAGGCAGGGAGGATGGGTGAGGCAGGGAGGAGAGGGAGGGGGTCGAGTTACCAGGCCTGCACTCGTGTCTCAGTTTGGACACATACTAAGGGGAGTGGGAGAGAGGGACTGACAACGGTAAATGTCAGGCCGATAAAGCTTTCTTAATTGTGAAACTCAGACACAGACGTTGTTATTTAACACTTTATCATTAACATATTATCACATGCTCAGATGGGATGCCCTGTGCTGACATCCATAGTTTGATGATGTGTCAGCAAAAGAGAGATGTTACTGAGAAAAACAATTAGCATAGCTCTCAAAGATCATCACCATGAATTAAGAAAGTTTATAGCTGCATTTATAGTTGCATAAAGGACTGATAGCACATCTGTAGATGAACTTTTGCTGCTTTTCTCTGTTATAAGTCAAATATTTAAATTTTGGGCTATTTGTTGGGCAAAATAAGCATTTTGGAGATGTCACCTTGCGAAATATCTGGCTAATTTTCCCGACATTTAATAGACTACACTAAGCATAAAATGCATCAACAGGTGTTGAAGCATTCCTCCAAGACTCCTACAAACCTCCCTCCTGTGAGTAAATATTTGGGCTGACAGAAGGACACCCCAGCACGCTCCAGATGCAGCTTTAAAAGGCTTGGGAGTTTGGCATGTGACTCAAAGTGACAGGTTAATCTGTTTAAGTACGTACAATAGCGGGGCGGAGAGCCACGGCCTTCTGGTGCCGGTAATCTGCCGTAAGCCAACGAGACGGCAGCCGACCAACAGATTGATCAGCAAGTTTACGGTGAATGGTGTTTGTAGGGTCACGACAGTTGAGGTGGAGTATGACCTGAATTTTTTGAACTATAACCTTTGATGCATGAAAGTGTTGTACGATCTATTCAGTCTCATCTCTGTGTACTCTGTCACACTGAAGATTTACGTATTTTCTGGAGATCTTGTTGGATGATGTGGGGGTTTTGGAGGTTGGCATTGATTGGATCTGGGGGGGCAGGGTTCAGTTTTTAATTTGCTTTTTTAAATACAAATGAACAGTTGGTCGCAAAAACAGAATCTGGGTTAACAGTAAGCTTAGTTCAATATATTGGTTTGCTCATACGTGATACAGCCTTTAATATCAGACAGAGAATGTATGACTGTATTTAACCGAATATGATATTCTGATCTCAAAATGTGCGTCTAGCGCATTTAGAGCTTAAATTGGGTTTAGTAGCAAGCTATACTTTCATGCACAGTTGCATCTTTCTTGGTCCACAGAGCAGTGGTTCCCAACCTGTCTGGCCAGGTCACAAGATAAATCTGACGGCTGATAAATGGGGTTTAAATGGGAGCAATTAAGAAAAGCAACAGTATTTCTGCTGCACTAAATTTGCTATTGCTATTATCTTGTGAAACCCTGGATAGTTTTACCTCTATGGGCCTCTAAATATCATTCAAGTGAACAATTGTGATATCACATTTTGCTTGAACTGCTAACAACTCACAGACAAACAAGGCGTCACAGTTAGACAGACATTGCTGTATTTTTAGAAGCCTAAAAACACTGAATTACAGCAAATGTTGATGTCTTAATATTCTGACTTTTCTGCAGCAGAGCACCTTGCTGCAAACTCCTTTCCTTTCAGGGTGATTGACAGTTTGAGGGTAGTGGGGCAGAGATCATTAAACAAGACACGCATTAAGGCAAACCTCCTGGCACCTTGAGCTTCACCAGCTGTAGGTCGGATTAGAAGGCCTGGCTCTGAGGCTTTACTGAAGGTGTTTTATTCATCAATGGGGAGAGCTTGGTGGTGTATGCAACGCTAGGATGAGTGAATGTGCGTGTGTGAACGAATCACAGCAAATCGCTCCTTGATTAGCCCTTAAAAAAACAGATCAAACAAGCTTGCAGTTCGGCCTTAAATGCTTTTTCATCCTCCTGGATTTTAACGAAGTTTCAAGGTAAATCAAGCACAACAAGACGGAATTTTGAGAAGGAAAGTTGCTGAAAGTTTTCTGATGCTTCAAGTGCGAATTGACAGAGCTTTCCCACAGTTTAATGTTCTCATATTCCCATCACATCTTGACAGAGCACCCAGACACATGCGTCACAAAACAGATAACAGTCACATGATACGAGGAGACTGGTGGCGAGAAGTTCATGGGTCGTAACTGTCATTCAGTGTCCTTGAGCAGCACTACTGAAGCTCTGTGCCGGTGGGACGCAAAGAGAAAAGAGTGTTTCCCCATAGGAATCAATAAAGCGTCTCATTACATTTTTGGACCAGGGTGTAATGAAACTTGCTTCAGGGTAATCAGAATTCCTGAGCCGTCTTCCCCTGAGTTGATGAGATCAGTTGTTGAGGTGAGCTGTGACCGGAGTAATAAATTGTATCATATTTTAAATATTTTCTGCATTTAAAATGGTCTCATTTCCATTCAGCTGTCATCAGATTATTTAGAGCTGAGGTTATTTTATGATTCAAAGTTGCTGGACATTGTAATTCATTTGTAAACTAGAAGAAGCTGAGGCACAAAAAGATGGAGGAAGAATTTCAAGGACATGTAGCAGGGACTGGAATTTGCCAGCTGAGTTTTGGTTCAAAAGCACTTTAAATGATCCATCATTTGTGGATTTATAACAAATACTGCATACATGATGATACATATTTAAAAAGTTATACAGTTAACTTACATAATTTGTCCACAAATACGTTCACCATCTACTATCTTTACTACTGTATGTCATTAAATGCTAGTCAGTTAGTAGTTTTATTAATTGTAGGACAAGTTCATGTTGTTGTCAGGATAACAGGGTCCTGTCAAGCCCAAACTTCATTCCTAAAGAACAAAGTCAGAAGGTTCAAAATTGAAAACATTTTCTAGTTTAGTTTAAATTAGTTTAGTGTTTCGTTTCACATCAAAAAAACATGATAATGCAGACGCCAGTGGCCTGATTTTATTTAAATTTCGAGGTATGGCGCACTTTTGTACTGTTTTCACATCTGGACATCTACTGAGAGCAGTGATGGCTGGCTCAAAGAGTATAATTTGTAGAAGAATTAAAGGTGTCCAGGGGCGTGTACTTGTTCTCCTCTCACCAAAAGGCATTGGGTGTATCCTTAAGGTCTAAAAAGACTTGTTGGATGCATTTAAAAAACATTTACAAGAAGCATTGTGTGGCTGAAGTGGGGTCGACCAGTACAAGAAGAGTGTGGACTGAGGGACACATGCCGTTTGGCTTCGGGAACAGTGACTTGTTTCGGTCCTGGGGATCCTGTTTCTCTCACAGAATACCAACCGCTCGGAGCTCTGGGAAAAGAGCACTATATATATCATGAGAGAAACGCCAGTGTTGTCCAACATTAGTCTCTCTCTCTATGTCTCACGGCTTGACCCGCAGCCTTCTGCTGTCAAGTGAAGTCAAAATAAGTAAGCAGAGATCAGTTTGTACAGCGGGCGTGCAATGAAAGATCAGCTGGAAGGTGCTTTCGCAGAACCCGTTCCCATGAGAGCAAGTGAAGACAAGCATAAGAGGCTCAGGGACAGATGAGAATAAAAAGGGAAAAGTCTGTATTGGGAAGCATGTGACTCAGTCATTTAGTCACTTTATTTTGAAGTGTAAGGGATACAATTTCCTGAATATTTGTGAGCAGTTCTTAAATCTTTAAAGCAGCTGTCAAACCAAAAATTCAGCATCAGCTCAGTCAGGATGTTACGGTGGAATGTATCATCGAATAAAACACACTTCCGTTATCTTTATGTTGCGTTTTATTGCTGACACTTCAGCAGAGCCTCTTCCCCAGGTGCATCACTACAGACACAGCTTGACTCCAGGTGCATAAATAATTCACACACATATCTTTAAGCCCGTGCTGGACCGAGCGGTTGCAGTGTGATTTGCTGCAGCAGACGCAGTAGCTGCTCATATCTGTGGAAGTGTAAAAGTGAGTAATGCTTGTAGCTGCATCACTACACCATGGAGCATTAGAGATGGATGGCTGCCTGCACTGCATTAAAAACTATCAGCAGGGGGTGATAGCTGGAAGCTCAAATTTTATGTGTGAAAAACATGATGAAATCCAAAAAGGAGAATAGCTGCAAAAGCCACATAACTCTTTGAACTGGCTTTGAAGTTTACACGAGTCCTTTACATACTTGTTAAAATCCAATAACCTGCTCAGTCAGACAGCTCAAGTCAGTTTATTTTTGTAAATTTAGAGAATCTGTTCTTCTTGGATCAAATTTTAAACACATTCATAGATGGTCTGAAAGGACGTTGGCATTATGTCTGCATTTACTATTTTCACTCCCCATGCCAGAAAAAGAATGTGAGAAGCAGAACAAATAAAAAGGGGTTGTGCCCCCTCTCATGAGACTTGTCTGCATCACAACTAGAAAGGAGATGGTGGAATAAACAAGGCGAGCGCTCTGTTGAAAGAACAGAACACGAAATTTAGTGTCAACAAAACTGAAATTTATATAAAAAGGGGCTCTCAGGGACAAAATGAAGGCTGGGCAAACCCTCCAACAAAGGACGTCTGTTCTGCAGTTATCAATAAAACAAAATGTATGAAGAAACTGACCTTTATCTCAAGACTACGATATGAACAATGTGTAAAATGCTGAAGAAATGGACTACATATATGTGCCTATAAGATGTAACCCATTACATATGTCATTGAAAGACCCTTTTCCAGTATAAGTATCATGTTGCTCATGTCAATCCACTGAAAATATGAATAAAGATGAAATTGAAAACAAAAGCCCAGTAGCCCACCTATGAATACCTCTTAAAAACTAGTAGGATGCTTATTTCACTGTCAGATCCATCCGAATTTCCATACAATATATTGCATTTGCTATAAGTTTGGCTTTATGTCATTTGAAAAAACAAGCATAAGCATGACGATACCGGCAATTTGGAAATTATGATGCATGTGGTAACGGCTTGGTATTGCAGTAAAAGCAGTCAAACTTTATGTGCGAGTTACTGCAACAATAAAGAGATCACACTCAGAGTAAATGAGAAAGAAAAGAAAGAAATTATTCATCAAACTAATCTGGAAATACAGTGATGATATTGCTACTTAATGATGCAGAACATGACAAAAACTACAACACCTTATTGACTGCGATACACATTGAAACCCTTGCCTTTGTGCACTAATTATAAAGAAGCAACAGAGTTAGTCACAGATTTTAAACCTAGGCTGTCTTTTCATTTCCTGATGCTATTAATGTTAGACATCCACATTGCTCGGATTTGCCAGTGCATCATCACCTTTACTTTTTTTTTAGTGCCTATGTTCTATGTTAAATATACAACAAGAGCCCAGTGAACTCTGCAAGCTGTATGACGGGGCCAATGCTTTCCATGATGCAGCAGAAACCGTCAGGGCCATGTGCACCATGAAGTCCACAGCCGCTGTTGGCTGCTCTGCATGTCACACAGATTACCATGTAACACTGTCGAGTTCTTTTCAACTAAAAAATGTATTCTTTGACAAAAAGTACAGTAACTGACTCTGTAAAACTAGACATTTTTGAGAATGTAATCATCATTTATTGTGTTATGTGAGGTGCCTATTTATTTTGTTTGCAAAATCGTGGGTGGGGAGTAAAATCACCAGAAGTCACAATCTGGAAGGTAAATCAAATGTTGCATTTAAGCAACTGATTACAGTTAGCTTAGCACAAAGACTGGAAACAGGGGGAAACAGCTAGCCTGGCTCTGTCCATAGTTAACCAAACCAGCACCTCTAAGGCTTACTGGGGGTTTTGTGCCAGACTATTTCTTGGACGGGAGCAGTAACTTCCTGAAATCGTAAAACTACAACTGTACTACAACTTTTTTAAAATTTTCTTTTTTTATGGATTAAACAAATTAGATAACATGTTAATTAGTTGCTGCTAGGCTGATTTGTTACCTTTGGAAAGAACTATGCTAGCTGTTTCCAGTCTTTATGTTAAGCTAAGCTAACCGGCTGCTGGCTACAGCCTTATATTTACCAGAAAGATGTGAGAGTGGTATCAGTCTTCCCACCTAACTCTATGTAAAAAAAATGTCCTAATATGTCGAACTGTTCCTTTAACAATAAAGTATCAACAGGTAGCGTGTTATTATCACCTTCTTAGCACATTGGGTTATGTTAGTAACTACTGATCTAACACAACAAGCTTTCTAAATTTGCACTCAAGCAAAGAGTAGCTTGTTCTCCATGGGTATACTGTAGCTTAGCTTAGCTTGCTTTGTAGCCCTACATTATGTAAACGAAATCTTTACAAAGCTGTGCATCATGCCAACCTAAACGTGAACCGGCTCACATCTCGCTGCTATTTCTGCATTGTATCCCCACCAGGGCCTCGGCTTTGGTTGTGAAATTCTTGGCATATGTAACATGATTGGATAAAGCGACACAGGTGGCAGCCTGACGCCAAATATGCACCAGAGAAAGAAATAAAACACACCAAGGAGCCCTGCTGTGAATGCTCCTCTTTGAGCTTGAGCCTCCATTGTTGCCCCTCTCTGTGTTTGCCGTTGCTATAGAAATGGACCCAGCTGAGATGAGAGGGCTTAACATGGCTATGTGACTTTGCGTGGCTTTTGCATTCGCTAAATGAGTCAATTATCGGTCTATTTTCTGATGACCCACTAACATTTCCCCTGCTCCCTCTTATTTAAGAGAAGTGAGGCATGTTGAGAGCAAACAGGACGGGAGTGCTACAGTGGTGAGAAATGTCAGTGTCGCACCTTGTGACAGTTAATTTACTCCCTTTGGCCTGGACAACACTGGACAGATTTGGGAAATGTCTTAAATGGGCGTGATTTGTACAGAGTGGGATTGTGTTTGGCAGGAGTGCTGCAGCGTCAGTATGGGACGAGGCCCAGGGCTCGACAGTATATAGTGTCAGTGAGGGTGAAGGAGGGTGCATTACACCCATCTGCCAAGATGACTCATAAGCAGTGCAGGGGGCCAAAGCCACAATAGTGCTTCAGAGTTTGGTGTCCGAGTTGTGAAGCATGAACTGTGGCTTTGGTCATCCTGAGAAGGGTACTGCTTTTATTTCAAAACATCCTCTCTTTTTTCTTCTTTCTACCTGAATCAGGGGTCTGCAGAGACCTTTATGCACAAAATGTAAAACTCTACTGTTGTAAAAACATTAATTCTGAAAGAGCTGACTTGAAGGAAATGTTAACTTTTTCACCTGATGTACACTCTGCACTGATGACTCATTCTGTAACTTGGTACAAGACAATGCACCGATACTCGGCCAGAAAAACAGAATCGCAGCACCGCTTGTACAATTGAAGTACACAGATTTGTTTTGGAAAAGAAAACATGAGTCAGCTCACTGAGAAATGTTGTTTTGCTACTTGGAAGCAGCACAACCACTGAATATTAACAAAGCTGGAGAAAGAGCCAGAGAACTGCATTATTATCCTCTATTTTCACATGTTGGGGTTACCTTGGGACAAACTCTATCTCTTGTGGTATAATGCGATGCACCAGGCCATTGCTTTGTTAATAGTAGTCTTGTAGTTGGTCATATTTTGGGTTTTGACTTCCTATTCCTTTCTGATTTGGTCAGTTTTGGTTGCATTGCAGTTTACAGTCTTCAGAAGTGTTTTTTCTGAATATATATATATTAACAATAGATCAAATACCCAATTTTGGGAGTCATAGAGTCACCCTACTCTATGGAGATTTTTAGCACCTTTCAGCTCATTGTTTTGGTTAAATGTCTCTTTCTGAACCAGAATCACCTGTAACATGACATTGGTGACCTTGTGGAGGTTTGGTCTCTTTTCTTTTATCCTCATCGAGTTGCCTGATGTTAATGAGCGATCTATTAGATTATCAAAAATCCTTTTCTGCTTCTTCTGTTATCACACTGTGCAATGAGGTGATAAAGCAGGAAATTGAATCACAGACATTTGAGCTCCGTACGGGATTAAAATCACTGACCAGCGCAGGTAATATTGAAATCACCACACTTCCCCTTGAGAAATGAAGCTAAAGCCGTATATGCTGCTAGATAATGAGATCTTGATCCCCTGTAATAGTATGCCAACAAAATGTTTCCGGACAATATGGATGCACAAACTCCAATAATTGCTCATTATAAACAAATCACATCTACCTGTTTGTTTGTGAATCAGATACAGTCCACATAATTGATTTGCTGATGTGCATTATCCTGGAGACTATGGCACTCAATATCATGCAGTCATAAAGTCGATGCTCTAATTACAGCTTAGACATTTGACTTGTAAATAGCCCAGGGTGTGAATCATCGGACAGCCTATTGAGGGGGTTGCTGGGAAACTGGACTGGGGGCGGGCCTTCAGGGACAAAAGGATGGATGGAAGCAAAGCTAAGCCTACATTTAACTATCATTTTTTATAGTTTTTGATAATACGAAAGTTGCATCCACAGAGAGTTTCTCCCTGGATGAAGTTGTTTAAAGGGATATTAAGGAATCTATAGCTGTGTCCCAAATCCATACTATATACTAATTCTTAGTAGGTTTTGTAGTGTGTTCACATCGGAAAAGCGACAAAATTAAGTATAATAAAGTTTATAAAACCCTTGATTTTTGAGTGTGCTGTTGATGTACACTATTCTCCCACAATGCAATGCACAAAGAACATGGAGAAGCTACATTGCTTAAAAAACGGCAAGACCTTGCACGTATTGCATAAGTTCCTGTTACTATAAAATGCAAAAGTATGTTACTATCTTGTATACTAAGTGCAAAAACAGTATCTAGTAGTAGCTACTATAAAGATTATGTATGTACTGTATACAATTTATATGGAGTATGGAAGTGGGACTTTGATCAGTGACCTAGGAATTGTAAAAGCATCAGCAAGTCTCCAGCATGGCATACGGTGGCCTGTGATGGACATGAAACACTCACTTTGCATTATTAAAAGTCAACTGAATAAATGGACAAAATGGAATAAATGGAGCAAATCATCTATCGACCACAATGCATAGACGCACATACAAATGAATGTACTGTACGCATACATGTACACCTGGCTCTGATCCACAGATGCACACTTGCTCACACACACACACACACACACACACACAACTCTCCGTTGTGCCTTTGTATTGCCACAGTCAGGGATTCGGCTGTCTATCCTGCAGGCCATGTAGGACAGAAATGTGTTAGCGGCTGGAGGTGGTGATGAGACTCAGCCATCCTTGCTGACTCTGGCTTTCTCTGAACGCTGTGCTCACTTACTGCTGTTAAAGTGACCGCTCTACATTTCCCATTTAAGTTAATTTACACATTTCATTTTGGAATATAGGACAAATCTGCAGCATCTCAATTACAAGCCTACTGCACTTTGTGATTTAGGCTGATAGGGGGAAAGAATGAAACCTTGGCCACTGAAGGACTACAGTACAGTTCCTCAGCAGGACATGGTCCAACACCACTAGGCAACGTCTCAGCTCTTGCCTTCTCATGTCTACCATGCAGGGGATTGGATGACCCCTAATTTTAGCCCGGCGTTTGTTGGCCACTGGACAGATTGGATTACAGGCAAAAAAAAGGAGGGGACGCAACTGTAATTAGTTGGGGAGATAATGAGAAAAATCATAATATTTCTGCTTCATTTGTGACGATATTTTATGTCCCTAAAGCCCAGGAAGGGTTTTTTTCCAAAAGACTCCGTGCAGCCACTGACAATGATTATCTGAAGTCAAGCTCAGGCACAAAAACACAGGGGAGGAAAATGATTTGGGCATCAGACACCCAGCCAGTGCAGAGGGGATACTCCTCTCCACTAACTGCCCATCTAAAAACGTCACAAATGTGATCATTATTCGTGATATATATATAAAACTATTCTTAATAGATTGTGGTATGTAAGCATATGTAGAATCAGATTTTATGTCCTTTCAATAGTTGTTGAGATATTTCTGTCAAAACCACAAATATCTGCCTGCTGGTGGCGCTAGAGGAAAAGGTTCACCAAAGTAAGTCGGCTTCATCCTCTGGGAATCATGAATAGCTGTAAAAGATTTCATAGCGATCCATCCAAAAGCTGTTGAGGCGTTTCAGTCTGGACCAAAGTGTTACACTGACTGATCGCCATCGCCATCCGTACAGCCACACTGCTGGCATGGCTGTAAAACATTAAAAACACGAATATTATTTATGTTACCTGCCATTTAATGATGTATATTCTACTGTAATTTAATTGCAGAACTTAAAAGTTTGCATTCTAAACAAAATCAAGGCGAATGTGACAGTAATCAGATGATATTCTTGATTTCATGTAGTCTAGAGAATACTACACACTTTGAGTCAATACATGAATCAGTGATAACTTGACTGACACTTCAGCAGAGTTAATCTTTCAGTCGGAGGCAGTTTGTGTGTACGCTGTGGGCAAAGTGACAGCATGTGGACCAGCTGATGGATGCTGTGACCCTGTAATCCTCCACTGTCAATCCTCTGTCACTACACAGATGGATGGACATACTGGGAATGCACCGGTGAATGAATGAGTGCATGCTGAAGCCTTTTTTATTTTTTTTTTTGGAGGTGTATCTGAAAGGGAACAGAGTATTGCTAGTACGGTAGCTTCAATGTTACTGTTAAAGTCATTGCCTGTGTGAGTGAAAGGCCAGAGGATAGCTGAAGAGACACAGAAGAAACAGACATACTCAGGGACAGATGAGCCCATTTACGTGCCTTCTAGGATCATATAGGGTAGATGCAATTACTGCAGACACAGTGACAGCCTGCCGACCAGCTGATGAGCCCTTTGACTCTGTAATCAGTCTTCAGTCAGGGGACTAACTCTACACTAACACTACGCCAGGTGCTAATTCAGGTACAGTAGCTGTTCTCTGGTAAAAGCTCCTAAGTCAAAATCAATCGCACGCTCTCATTTCTAAAAACACAACATAACAATCTAGTAGCTAATCTCTCTGAGTGTCATCTCAGGCGTTTGGAAGATGCAAGCTGTCTGCAGGCCACTAATACAATGATCCATTTAACATACAGTAAACTACACCATGAAGTGCAAAACACGCCCACCTGCAGTTCAGGCTGTTTAAACTAAAGGATGACAATATGGTTACGCATCAAAACTAGCCCCAAATATAATATATACACACGAGTAGTCAGAAGTAACTAAATAAATCTGCAATGGAGACACTGCAGCATCATTCAGAGTCTAAAGGCTCCCAAAAGGCCACTCCCAAAAATAAAAAAGTGCTGCCCTCTGCTGGCTGAACAGAGCTAAGGGTCCCTATGAAGACTTTGTAACCTCTGAACAATAGTTAAAACAAAGGCAATGTTATTAACCTAACCTGACATTAAGATGGACACTGGATGTTAGAAAATGGAGTCAGAAACTGAAAAAAGAACAGAGACTTTGTGTTAAAATACAAAATACAATTTAAATATCTGTCACGTCTTTTTAATCGTTTTGTTTATGCCCAGGAGAGCCTGAGCCTGAGAACATGAGGGTGAATCAACTCCTACGTGTGAATCAACTCCTATATAAATGACTGAAGTCGTACAGCAGCACACACACAGGGGAATAAGTGACAACTCCATATTAGGAAGAAGCCATGTGGGTCTGGGTTTTGATGATACCATTAGTTTAAAAAGCAACGTTTCTGTGCCCCATATTGCTGTTACTCACTTATAATCAAACATTATTTTTTATCAGACAGTGATTTTGCTGGTTTTGTCAGTTGGTGCATGTGTTTATCTGTGTTTATAAGTTCTGGATGAAGCAGAGAGGATCAGGGTGTCAGGATGTTGTGGGCTTGTAGGTGATTCGTCTTCTTCCCTGGTGGCCCTTGTGGTGACAGATTATTTCAGCTATTCACACCTTCCTACCATTGGATCTGTCTGGAGCTGCTCCGTCATGCTGGGCACACAGGACCCCTCAGAGGGGGCGGACAGGGAGCAGGAACAGAGGATCCGATTTTAAAGTAGGGAAAGAGATCTGGATGTTTTTAAAATGTTGCGTAATCAGGGGGAATTCAGAAAGTTAGAAGCTAAATGAGAGGATCAGATCTGTTGAAATTAAAATGGTCCAAACATAAATCAAACCACTTTCCTTCAGTCTGAACGCCCGGACAGTGGCATGCGTTACAAATTAAATTTCACAGGGGACACTTTTAGCAGCTCTGGCAGCATTAGCACAGGGGTGATGTGAATAGGATGCAAATTTGTTCCATGTGTTGCTTCATTTTATCTGTTTAGGTAATTGCAGAGCTTTTCCTGTAACCAGTGTAGGAGGTACAATTTATTTTACATTCCTCTTGTTGTCCCCTGTCTGCCAAGTCACAGGTTTAGGTAAAAAAGTGGAATATTTCTAGAATAACATAACAGCATGGTGTTATGCATTGCCTAAAATATGATTACAGAATACATGAGTGATGTAATTTTAATAGTAAATGCTAGATCTTTACAAAATTCTGCACAGAAAAAAACTGGTTTGCATGCAAGCCTGAAATAAATAAACAGATTTCTTTCTTTTCTTAGATGAGGTTTATTAATGTGAAAATGTAGGGATGGATTAAGGATTATATCAGTGATTATGATTTTGATGAAAACACATTACATTTCTGCACACCGTGCGGCTACAGCCTGCTCTGTTTCTTCACTAGAAGTTAAAGCTAGCTGTGACAAACCAGGGAGTAGTCTGTGGAAATATTGGACTGTCGGGGCAAACATTTGATTACTCCAGGCAGATAGTATACATCTGTGAGATCATGAAATTACTTTGTGTTGCTAAATAACAGGTAAAAAATGTGCGTTTTGACTTTTCCCCTTAGGTTCTCCTGCAGAGCGTTATGTGATCATATATAGTCATGAGGTAACAGATGGGGCTAGCTTTAGCAGGTAAATGATCCACTATGTTCAGCAGCTAGGTCTCTAAATATAAAAATATGGATTAGTGCAGCTTTAAAGTACCCTGCCCACCGTTGCGACGTCATGCCACCGCCTGAGACCCACCAGCCAGCCTGCCACTGAACTGGATGACCCTTCACTTATGGTGTTACATGTATGATATTACTACCGCCCAGCAGCTCCTGGCCAACTCAAACCCCATCAGTCCTCAAGCTTCTCTTTCTCATAATCACCTGCTCCAACACAGACAAGGTTACAGTCTGATGACACTGAGCGTGGAGCACCTGCCAAGGGAAGGATAGGTGATATGGGATATTAAATATATTGGGCGTGTTTAGAACATGCATTGGGGCTGACATGGGAGTCCAGTCCAGCAGAGCTATATGTACAGTAGAGTCAAGTTTAAAGAGCGACAGCAAGAGAGTGAGGTTCACTTCATGTGCGCCATGTTCATGTTTGAATCAAAACAGCATTACTGGCCTCATTAAAAAGTCATTTGGTCTCAGTTCTGGTTGAGAGGTCGCTGAACTTCTGTACTGCTGTCTGTTTTTGTTTTCACCAGCTTGACCTTGTTAAATGTGAAGACCTTGGCATGAGGTAAATCACTAATATACAGTGAAGACACATACACACACACACACACACACACACACACACACACACACACTGTAAAACGCAACATTTGGAGCCAGCCATGAGATCATGAGAAAGACATTCTCATGGCAACACTGGCGCTCAAAAGCAGACAAACAACCAGACAGCATATGTGTGTGAGTGTGTGTGTGCGTGTGTGTGTGTGTGCATTTACACATTGAGTACAGCAAGTAAGACTGAGTGCATGTATGCTTGGCCACGTTTCATGCTTTAACATCAGCCTTGGCCCTCCTCCCAGACTAAAAACTCCTTCAAACGTAAACCTGGCAGAGGAAGCACGAGTCCCCATCCGTGCTGTCTTTCCTCCTATATTCCTGGAGGACCAGTCACCTCCAATGTCCTTTCAGTCAACAGCTTTATGTCGTGTTACCTGCATGAGCTTCTTTCTTTCTTTTTTGTGTTTCATTGTGTCAGTCTGTAAAGAGGTTGAAATCTCTCAGGTCAAGTCAGTTTAATTTATATAGCTCAAAATCACACATTTGTCTAAGAGGGCTTTGCAATCTGTACCACATAAGACATGTGGGCTGCAACTATAATCAATTAATCTGCACATTTCTTCAATTTAAGAGTTTTGAAGGTTCAAACTTTAATGGCAACATGGCACCCCCTGGTGAAAAACAGATGCTCTTCAACTGCTCATTGTGTAGCAATGCCCTTTTTGTAGCAGTATATTTCCATAAGTCCTACTATAACTAATGGCAAGTGAGAACTAAATAACAGATATTCCCCATGATACGCACAGTACAGTATCTTATGACAACTGCTTGCATGGATAGATAGGCAAATTCAGTGTTTTTTGCCTCCAGAACACACGAGTGAGATTTATTATCACTTCTCCATTTCCAGCTGGAAGACCCCTCTTGATGTCACTACCGAAATTTATCCCATATAATCAGATTTAGAAATGCACAATGGAACCACACTGTTACTGAATATGATCCCTGTCTCTGAGACATGCTTGCAGGGGGAAATGTGCTAAGCTGACACTGTTACAGTTTCTGGCCCATCCAAAGATTTCCTGGGATTGCATCATCTAGCAGAGACAACTTGATGCAAAAAAATGTGCACCAGTGTTCTTTTTCACCCCTGACAGGCATTTTAACAGCTATAAGCCCTGTAGCAGCGAGTCGCTGTCATATATCCTGCAGCTTTAAATAACAGCATGCCTACGTCTGGGCTGAAACATCTCTGTTTGCCTGTCTGGTCGTCCTCCACAGCCGTGCTGGAGGAGCTGCGGCCCGTGCCCTGAGCTGTGGACGACTTCAGTGCAGAGGAATTCCCAAACCGCTTCTCTTGTTGCTTTACAGTCCAGCAGCGCTAATGCTCGCAGGAAGCATCTCCGACGGTTTTATGGCACCTCATCCAACCTCGAGGCCTGAACGCTGATCGTTACCTGTTGCTGCAGCAACCTCTGCACTGTTTGTAAACATTTCACTTGGGTTTTTTTTGGCTAGATGATGGAAACCCCTCCGGCACAGCATGTTGCTCTCTCATTCTTTGGGTGCTGTTAGATTTCTGATGCATTTAACACTGTTTAATAACTTTAAACAGAGCAATACAAGTAGAAACACTAGAACTATATTTATATTTTACAATGGAAAAACTCATCTCAAGAAGCCCCACACCTTCTTCCAAAGTATTCATCTAAAACATATTTATTACCACTTAATTGTATTACTGAAACCATTCACACACAGTATATCTGTGTGTCTACTATTAAGCCATCAAGCTGTTGTATTTATGACATATCTGTTGTATTAATGGGTTATTAAAGCTACTAAAAGGTTACTGTCCTACCTCTTCAGTAACTACAGTAGTAGCTGTAACAGCTAAATGCAAAGCAGTGTACTCCTGCACCATAAAAACAAGAAACTGTATTATATGAACTCTCTTTTATATTCTTATCAAGCTTATTTCAAGATGTTTTCACTCTGCCCTGCCAAATAAATCTGAACCTTCCCCTGAGCCAAAAGAAAAAATGGTGATTTTGGATCTCAGGGCTTTCTGACCTCCTCCGGCTCTGCAAGTTTGTAGTTTAATCATCACTGACATTGAATTTCACTTGCTTTTATTTCTCTCTTTTCTTTTTGCTCTTTGAGTGTGTGGCCTCGCATACATGCAAGCACATAAATATAATTGCGAATAACGATTTGCATGGATGAAAATGAAGATGCCATGACATTATTCACCAGGAATGTGTAAAGAACAATGGATGAATAATTGATTTCATGAATAACTAATGCAATGTGCAAGCATGTGTGGTACATTCACTGCAAAGGACAGTACAGACTGTAGATTGTACAGTTGCATGCAAAATGAACCTGAATCTGAACTCTTTACTGCCAGTGAAATGATAACAACAAAAAGTGAAATACACCAAAAACGGATATTTGATTACACAGTCCAGCACATGCGTGCGACCTCACATTCATCACACCTGACCAGGACTTTTACCGGTGTGAAAAACAAGCAACATCTGATCTGATTTTACATGGATCAGACTTTGCCACAGTCTCAGTACTTCACCTCTTCCTGTACAGTTACCTCTGATATTGATGCATGACTTTACAGTGTTGCTTTGAGTCATCACATGCTGGGATGAAAACAAGCATTTTAAACCATACCTTCCTCCTATCTATGAAAACCAGCTTCTCCTCCACATGATCAATTTTTCACAACAGATTGTGTGGGTTCCTGACAGAGGAAGACTGCTCCTGCAGCTGTACAATAATTCACAGACTTTAAAAAGGCCACAGCAGCATAACATTTCTTGTATCTCAGTTTGAAATCTTCTGTTTCCCTTGACAGATTTTGTGCTAACGAGGTTCATAAAGGAATAGGTCAACATTTTGGGAAATTTGCTTTGTGGCCGAGAGCTTGGGACATGCTGAAAAAAAGAACAAGTTTGTATGACATGTTGTTGATTTTGTTAGCTCTGGACAGAGTCAGGCTAGCCCTGTTTTTTTAGTCTTTATGCTAAGCTAACCGGCTGCTGGCGGTGGCTTCATATTTGCCGGCCTTCTTATCTAACTTTCGGCAAGAAAGCAAATAAGCCTATTTAACAAAACGCCAAACTATTACTTAATTTTAGGAACAACATGTCAGACTAAGCCTCAGACTAATGTGCTAGGATGCTAACTGTAAACATCTTTTGGATATTTATGCATACATGCAAAAGAAAAAGCATGAATTAGCTAGTAAAAGCAATTTTCTGTTTCTGCTGTATGAAAACCTTTTATATCAAAATGTGATTTAGTGTACAGTTTGTACAGTAGGTTGCATACTACCAGCAGATCCTCCATACATCCATCCATCCAGAATATACTGCTGCTCCTCCATCTTTCCCTCCCCTCTCTTTGCTCTCTTTTGATCTGCGTTTCTCTTCCCCTCAATCATATTGGCAGCAGCGTGATGTCAGGCTGCAGGAATTTACTCTGTAATTTGTGTGTGCCTGTGCAGCGGTGGGTGTGTACACGCGTGCATATGTTCTGCTCGCATGCCAACTGTCCACGCAGGCTGCTGTTTGCATGCGTGTGTGTGGGAGAATAGAGTGAAGAGGTATATTGTTTTGTAGCACACCTGCTTCCTCACCTTTCACCTTCTTGACTTTAACGGCCCTCCCTCTGCTTCACTTCCCTTCACCAGCTCACATGAAAAGTGAAGTCATCACTAAAAAGTCCACTTTTTGTTTTAGCCTTCAGAGACAGCAAGTGCTCATTGTAAAAGACCCTGATGTCCTGGTGAGAGTGTACTTAAAGGTATATTGACAACAATATTGGATTAGATAACATCTGGGAAATACTTTTTATATATGTGTGTGTGTGTGTGTGTGTGTGTGTGTGTGTGTGGCAGGGGTGTGGTGCTGGTTTAGATTGTGAGTCCCAACGGTCGTAGAAAAGATCCAAAATCATAAAGCCCCAAAATAATAAGCTTAATTGCTTTTTGAAGTGTTCAGATGTGTGATAAAATGACTTGATGGCCATTATAGACGGACTTTATGAAGGTTTATGAGTTAGTGGCTGGCTGGCTGGCTCGGTGAGTTCACTGCGTAAAAACTCTTTGAATGAATAAGCCTTTTGACCTGGTAGCTAGTCAGAGAAACCCTGGTGGTCCCGGCTAGACAAGCCCAAACTGCCAACTGTTTCCAGTAACAGATTTGCTTTTGGCTTCGGACATTGTCCTCACTGCTTAATGAGAGCACAAGGTAATGGAAGGGCCTCAGGAAAGGAGGGGGAAAAAAAGGGAAAGAGAACTTATGAATGAATAAGCAAGCTGCTTATATTAATATTGCTAATTTTGAGCCATGTTAGCACTGTGGCTCTAGGGATGGTAATATTGGTCTGTTCCACCACTTTGGTCCAGATTGAAATATTTCAACAACTATTGGATGGATTGCCATGAAAGTTTGTACAGACATTCATGGTGCCCAGAGGATGACCCCCCAACAACTTTGGTGATCCAGAGTTTTCCTCTGGTGCCATCATTAGCTCAAAATGTGTCCAATACTTTAGTTTATGACCAAATACCTGCAAAACTAATGACATTCCTATCAGCCTCTGTTGTATTCTGCTTAACATCAGCACGTTAGCTTAGTCATTGTGAGCATGTTAGCATTTAGCTCAAAGCACTGCTGCGCCAAAGTACAGCATCACAGAGCAGCTAGCATGGCTGCAGTGTCGCTAAAAAAACAAGTGTTGCTTTCGTGTGTCCATTTGATCCTCTTGAAAAGCTATTGTGTGCAAGCATTTTATACATCCATGTATAAATGTATGCATACCTGAAATGAAAAGTCATTAAAGACTGTTAAACCAAAAAAACACATTCATTAATTCGCCCTCCGCGTATTATCGTGCTTGTGCTTGAATGATTCTTTTCAATACGTCGCCTTTATTGCCAAAACCAAGCTAAGCAGCCAAGTCCCTTGCATAAGATCTGAGCACCTGTTAATCAATAACATCACCTCCTGGCACTGATCCCCGCTCACAAAATAAAAAATGATTGGAGTTTATTCAAGTTGCTCTGACTAAAACGCCTGACGCTGCCTGGATGGGATTAGCGAGAGGACAAAGCACGGTTAAGTCATCTCTGGGCAGTTTTACACATGTCACACACCCGTTCATTCATGCTGTTATTGTCAATGAGTACTTCAACAGATGGAAATCATGATGCATTACTATTGCGTTAGAAGCACAGGTACAAACATGATAACTGTAGGGTGACACTTGGGTAATATTGTGACTTCATGAGAAATACTGATGTGTGTCAGGTTTCCAACTAAAAAGATCTTTCCAGAGACATTTCCCCCCTAAACATTCATTTTCCACAGAGATTCAGAGAAATATATGTATTCACCAACGTGAATATTTCTGATTTAATCTGCTAAAAGTGTTCTATACTGTAAAGCTCTGACAGGGTTATTCGAGGTCTCATGCCACAGATGGTACCTAATTAACTTGGTGTTTTGGCAGTTTTGTGTTCACACCTTCTCCAAGCTGACAACAAGGACAACACAGCGCGGTCATGGAGAAAATATGTGCGCACACAGCGTACACAAGCATTTTAAGAGCCAGTGTTTTCGCCTCCTCCGGCAAAGGAAGGCCCAAAGGAAATTTCCAAACAGCATCTTTTTTATGCTGTGCTTTCATTTAACACCGCTGCCTTCCGAAGTCTATTTACACCCTGTGTTTATTTAGATGTGGACTGTGATAGCCAGTGATGGGATTTTGAAGCTTAACACTTAATGATGAAGAAAAATGGGATTAACTCTGCTTTTATCTTATCTACTGTAGGTCATTCAACTGAGGTCTACTTGATCAAAATGAAAACGTTTATTTTGGAAATATATCTGTGATAGCTTCACATTAAAAGCTCATTATATTAATCTAATAATTTTAGTAAGTTGTTAACTATAATTTGGGGTTTCGATGATCTCATTCAAATCTTCAGAGGACTAATCCTTTAGGAACGGAATTGATATATAATGGATAATGAAAAAAAGGTGTTTTGAGCAGTGTAACTACAGTTCAGCAAATTATTTTACATCAGTCCATGAACACAAATCAGCACAGCTTTGGCCTGCTTCTTTGGACTCTTGCTCACCATTCCAGTGTGTCCAATTTTGACTGCTTTGTTCCAAGTTTCCAATAACCAATTACACAGTTCACAAAAATCAGGAACATCACTCGCCAGAGATATGACACTGATCTCAAAACGAATTTATTCAACTCCCACCACGACAGTAAGGGACCGATTTGGAGATTCGTCAGATCCAATACGAGGCTATATTCCTGTCCCCTCTGTGAACCGTTTTATGAACTATGTGATATATTTCTGATCCATCTTGGAGATTTTGCAGATACGTGATACTTGCACATGTAGGAATCCACAGCGGGGCCGCGTTACATGTCTGTGACCCTTGGATTTGTTGCTCAATCTCAGCTCAAATCTGTATCCTGCAGCGTTTTATGCATGTGTGCGTAAGTGTGAGCATCTGTGTGTTTGTTGCACAGTGACTGTGGAGTGACTGATAGCTGGGTCGATTATGTATCTAGTGCATTAACTCATTAGAAAGGTTACATACTGTTCTAATGACGCTCAGGGTAAGGTTACAAACTCACAAACTGTTCTGTATCCTTTACATGGTGGACAGGAAAAGTATGAATGTACATTACCTAAATCTGTACAAACACACACACACACTTGCACACACATTTTGAGCAGTTTTGTCTATCGGCTGTAGCCCAGATCTCTGAGTAAGTCGATGTGGAGTCTGTCTTAGACTGCAGGGAATTACCTCAGCTCTGAATCATGTGGCGCCTTGCCTAGAGTGTGCACAATGCAATCACCCAGCAATCTTTCTTACTCATAAACTGTCAGAGGGCCTCACACAGAGGCTGGACACACACCGCAGGAGTCTTGAACATATTGTTTCTAAGATCCAATTAGTCCATCTCAGAAAATTGTGTTGGAGTGGTGAGATGTTCGTTTTTGTGTCAGTGGCAACACAAGACTAAGGCTGAAAAAGGTCATCTTACAATGTTAACTTAGCTTTTTTTGTTTTATTGGTGGAGGTTTGCGCTTCTTTTGAGATGTTGTATTATATTATTTTAATTATTAAGTGGTGGCAGAAGTATCCAGATCTTTTACTTAAGCAAAAACAGCAACAACACAGTATAAAAATACTCCATTATGGGTCTTGCATCCAGAATTAGTGAAGTATAAGGAAGTATTATCAGCAAAATGTACACAATTATTAAAAGTACTCCTTGCAGGTATGCAGAATGGCCCCTGTCATTGTTTTATTGTTTAAAATGTTATTACTGGGTTATTATTACTGATGCATTGACATATAAACAGCATTTTCATTTTCTAGATGGTCAAGATGGAGCTTATTTTTAACTATACATTATATATCGTTGGGTAATTTAATCAATAATGATGCATTTTATTTATTTCTTTTTTTATTTTATTGCAGGCCTATGTTTTGTATATAAAGTCTTAATCTGCTTAATAGCTGTCAATAAATAGAGTGAAGTAAAAAGTAGTGGAATACAACTCTAAAGTAGCATAAAATGGAAATACTCAAGTGAAGTACAAGTACCTATAATTTCTAAACAAGTAGTTAGGTGCCACTCTTTTTTTTTATTAATCTGTTTATCAACTGTTTGTTATTATAAACTCCTTTATAATTTCACTGATTTATCAATTGATTTTATTTCATTTTTAGCTAATCCTCTTTTTCATCCAAGTAAATATCAGTTAATCAATAACTTTCTTCAATCTAAAAAGATCTCTGAGGTCTGCATGGATGTACTACTAAATGTACTACTAAACCCTGAGCACAGATAAAAGCTCAGATCATCACCATTTCTGAGCTACCAGAAGTCATCAGAAGTACACAAAATTGATTGTTTATTGATTGATTATTATTTTGTGTTACCTGCCACATACAAATGACAAAATAAAGCACAATGAGTACAATGTTGTGAAATACTGTCGTAGTTAGTTGGAAACCTTTTGATGTGAGTCGAGCCGGTTAGATGATGATGTAATGTCTTTAGGCAGATTATTCCTCCTCACATCAAACACTCACAAATGAGTCTCAGCATGTTTTCATTTCAGTTCTGGTTTGTCTTTTGGATATATTTACTTTAGCTGAGCATAATGCCGAAAAAGTAATAAATTACTTGGCAAAGGAGCTTATAGTTCTTTTGCCTGTGAGTCTGCAGCTTACGGCATTCATCTATTTATCATAGCTTGATTTATCACAGTCAGTGAGTCACTGAATGGCCCATTCATAAACCAGATGTCACAAAGACACACTGTATACTCCAAACAGACCTTGGTTGGTAGCCACGATGCTTTTTATTCATAGCTCACTAAGTCATCTACTCGGATGTTACCCCTTTTTCCGATCGCTCTCCGGGCCCAAACACATCAGACCACCTATCATCATCTGTAACACAGACAAAGTAGGTACACAAGAACGCCACAGCGCTCCAGTGCCTAAATCCTTTGGCAGACTGATTTTGGCCGCCTATTTCTAGACAAAAATTTCACATTATGGGAAAGTTCATCAGCCGTGACTGACGGTCGGCAGCTTTGGGCAATTCGTTGTGACAGGACTTAAGGTCCGGGGTCCAAAAAAAGTTCTGGCACTGTCAGAGAATTTGTGGCATAACCGTGCTTTGTGGCCGGTGGTACGACGTGGTGATGATGACTCTATTCTGCTGAGTGACTAATAATAACATGTCAGGCAATGACGACATGCTGTTGCGCTGTACAGATGACAAATGTGGAACTAGACGTAGCAGATAGGTCTAGTTATTGGCCTACTTACTGTATGATGACAGAACAGGTTCAATCTGCATGGTGTGGAGAGATCCCACTGCACAGTCTGACATGTAATAAACAAAATTTATGTTTAGACATGCACAGTCTCCAAGGACATGAAAAGTCCAGACCTGAACATTTCTACTACTATTGGCCATGCACTTTGCATTCTTGTGCTCACTGTGTTGTTGGTGGAGTATTTTTCTTATTTCCTCAAATGTGTAGGGTTTGTTTAAGGGAAGTTTTGGTAAATATAGGCAGGGTTAAGTGAAAGTGGCATCCATGCCCACTAATACCTAAATCCTCTGGCCAGAAAAAGTAAATTAGCCACAAAGTAACTCTTGGAAAGCAACAAACATCACAGATTGATTACACATGACAGTGTAAGAGCTGCTGAGTGTTTTGTCCTTTTAAGTCAAGGTCATCGATTCACATGTGGCACATTATGTTTTGTGTTTGTTGTTTTACCTCTGTCTTGACTTAATGCGAAGATAAATAATGCAAACGGTGCAGGAAATGCGTGTGCACATCTGCATGCAGGATATGAAAAAACACCCTTATCCTTCCATCTTCCATTATTCAACAGGTAGAGGAACATGCGATCCCGCAGCAACAGTCTGGAGGATGTAACCAAGGCCAAGCCGGCGCAGCAGCAGGCGGACACACGCAAGCGATCTGCAGAGCGAGAGGAGCCCTCAGGAAGGGCTGAGCGCCGCAGCCGACACCGGGAGCCGCCGGACGACACCGGAACCATTCAGCGGAATGACAAGACGGCCAAGAACAGCACCTGTGCTGGTGGGAGTGGGAGTGGCAGCGCCAGCGGTGCTGCAAAGGGGGCTCGGAGGGAGAAGGGCAGGGACCTTTCCAGAGATGACCTCGTCTTTCTGCTGAGCTTGCTCGAGGGAGAGCTGCAGGTAATCCAAACTGTAGAGATGACTGAGCAAACTTGGATTCAGCCCTGGGAACAATTAGCCATTACAGCAGCAGACAGGCCTGCAGACATGGCACTGGCCCCAGTCGGACATATAGTCAGACACGGTGGCTTAGTGGGCAGTGGGCACTCAAGATGGACTAAAAGCCTGTGTTAATGGACAGCCAACAGCTGAGGCTACTTCCTGTCATTCCAGCTCTGGATCCAAGAATCCCCTGGCAGTGTTGTTGTATGATAGGAACAAGGCAAAGTTTGTCTTATTGCTGAGGTTAAAGGAGCTAGACACAAGGAAACAAATTAAACAAAAGAAAACAGAGAAGAGATAGAAGTAGAAAATTGTGCCTTTTTTTCAAACTGACAAATTACAGTTCACAGACTAACCATTCATAAGTACATTTATTTCTGAGTTAGAGAAGGATGACAGAGACAAGACAGAGTTATTATTATTTGAGGTTATTTTACTGATATTTGGTTTAGCGTAGACTCACCTCTTGCTGTCTTGCTGCTGTGAATTGGAAGTCTGCTGTATGTTAATCCTGCTTAACAAAGTTGAATCTAACCAAATCCACCTTCTTCCCCCACTACAGGCCAGAGATGAGGTGATCACAGTGCTGAAGGCAGAGAAAATCGACTTGGCCTTGCTGGAGGCCAAATATGGCTTTGTCACACCACAGAAAGTCCTGCAGGCCCTGCAGAGGGACGCCATCCAGGGCAAGGCCGACGTCTTCCAGGAGGACATCTATGAGAAGCCCATGGAAGAGGTAACACAATCTTAATCATAATTAAAGAAAAAACTGTGACTCAGTGACTGTGTCTGACAAACACAGAGCAGTCCAGACGTGACAGATGTTTTCTATGTGCCCCCTTCCACAGCTGGACAAGTTGGTGGAGAAGCAGAGGGAGACGCACCGGCGGATGCTGGAGCAGCTGTTGATGGTGGAGCAGTCGCACAAACAGGCCCTGTACAAGCTGGAGGACGAGAAGAGGAACCACGGAGAGTTCATGAAGAAGAGCGACGAGTTCACCAACCTGCTGGAGCAGGAGCGCGAGAGGTCAGTGCGTAAATCCACGCGAGAGCTCAGGTAGTCACTGAGTCTTCCAACAAACACAACCGTTGCTTCAGCCCTGCGGTGTCTAAATGTATTTGTGTTGGCGTCCTTGGAGATATTTGGTGACATATGATCTGAAAGCAATTACAGAAAATCTCATTTTGGTTTCAGGGGAAAGTTTCGGTGTCACACTCACTTTCTAAATTCTGATATCTGATTTAAGTGCTATTTTTGGATGCCCTCCAACTACATTAAAGCAAATTGCCTATGCTAGCCTCCTGTTGCTTAAAAGACAGAGTCCATGAGCTTTAGAAAACAGGGTGTCAATGACGATTAGACCTTTGATTCCTGTTTTTCAAAGTCTCATCAGAGTCTTCCTCCTGAATTGAACCCTAACATCACTGGTGTTTTATTTAAACTGGAAATGATGAATGAAAAATATGCAGTATTACTGGATAATCCGGTAAATTTGATGCCTAATAAGCCAGTGTTTTTTGATTGTATTATGGGGTGGGACTAGACATACTACAATTATACAATACTGAAAGACTACTAGAGGTCCTCGTGTGTGAGGTGCTATAAATGAAAGGTAATAAAACACCCCTATAGACAAACCATGACGATGCACTGCATGTTCCATTAAAATCCAACAGGCAGAACAGAAAAAGCACTCGACTATGTCAAGTGACAACACCACGCATGAATTCAGCCCCTAAGTGCAGCATCGAACTGAAGCCAAAATTATGACTGATGCAGCTTTCTTATTTTAGCAATATCTGTCATCTCTAATTGCCTCACTGTCCCTACAGTACGAGTGTCTTTACCAGTCAATGTCAGCATGTTCTTAAGAGTTAGAGGGCCTCTTGAGTTGTTTCAGCAAACAGAGTGGAAGTAGGGTCAAGTTTTGGTCTTTTCCCATGACCTTGAGATGGAAGATAAGGATAGTGGCCATTGAATAATCTTGAGAGTTGACTGCCTTGCTCAAAAAGGCGTAAAAGAGTTGTTCAAAACCTCCATCCAGCTCCAGCCACTCAGCGCTACTTAATGTCTTCATAATCCTATGTAATGTTAGCATTAAAGCAAAGTGTTCTCCAGGATTATAGGAGAAAAACCAGACTAAAGAATTCTATTATTGTTTTTCCCATGACCTGTAGTAAATCCTTTACTTTTATTATCACCTTTTATTGAACAACTCTGCACAAACCTGGAGCAAACCACGACTTTTTACTGGAGATGATCCAGTGGCCGAGAGAGGGAGGCAAGAGTTTTGTCGACAGATAATTTAGGTTTGAGCTTAAATACACAAATAAGCTTTACATTTACAGCTCTGCTTTATGGTAGCACTGCGGATATTTGTGAACCAGAGTGAAAAACCATATCCCTGGATAACTTTCCTACTGCTAAGTCTGCATTTCAGTGCCAGTGAAGCTCAGAGGCAGCAGCTCAGAACGAGGGACACTTGAAGATCAGATTGTTTATGCTGCGGTTTCATAATGTGCTATGATGTGGTAATTCTCTAAACTGTCCAAGATCATAGCAATATATTAGAATTGCTTGAATTTGGAGTTTTGCTTGCACACTTTTTAATTTACTGTCCTGTAAACGGACCTAAGACCACAAACAGATTTTTAGCCATCCTAACAGCATGGCTCTCTAGGGATGTCAGTGTCAGTCGGTCGGTCCACTACTTTGGTCCAGACTGAAATATTGCAACAACTATCCGATGGATTGGCATGGAGTTCTCTAGAGACACTCATTGTCCCCAGAGGATGGAGCCTAAGGACTTTGGTGATCACCTGACTTTTCCTCTAGAGCCACCAGAAGGTCAAAGTTTTCACTTAAAACATCTACAACATGAATTGCTGCAAAGATTTGTACAGACATTCATGTTTTCTAGACAGTGAGGCTTAAAGACTTTGGCGGTCCCAACTTCTCTTCTCGGGCCACCATGAGGTTCACATTTGAGGTTTTGAGTGATATCTTAACAGCTATTGGATGGATCACCATGAAATCCATGCTCTACTTGTGTTAAATATCCAACCTTACGCTGGATTACGAGACATTACAACTATTTTAGATTACTGTACAGGCATGTTGCAGAAGTCTTAACCCTCCAATTGTGAAACTGTGATCCATAAAATACTGTAATGTGAGATAAGTCTGGGATTCATTATTTGGAGGTGCTGTTTAACATTGCCAGCTAAGACAGAGGTGGAAACATGTCTGACTGATTTCTTCTGTAAATGTCACACAGAGCAGTTACTGGGCAGTGTGCTCTGTTTACTGCTTCCTCAGCAATATCACATATCATACTCACACACACACACACACACACACACACACAGAGGGTGTGTGCTCTAACCCAAAAACTCACCTACAACACAATCAGACAGACTCACGCCCATAAAAACACACACACATGCACCCTCAGCAATTAATTTCACATAGGAAACACAGCTGGACGTCGGCCCGTGACCTGTTTGGGACAATCACATCATTGCACTTTAGCCGTAGCAGAATGTTTGAGTTGGACCGGAGGACGGTGTGACGACGGTCTGCGTATTGTCACCGGGCATGTCAGGAAGGACAGGCTGCCATGAAAAATAGGCCCCTGTCCAGGGTCGAGCTAATTGCCGCGTGAGAAAAGGCGAAAGATTTATATGACTGAGAGGAGAACAAAAAAAAAAAAAAGAAAAGAAAAGAAAAACTAACCTAATAGCTCTGAGAAGCATCAATCACACTGCGTGTTCAACAAGATGCCAGATTACCATGGAAATAGTTGATGAGGGTGTATTTTTCGCCAGCAGACTTCAGCGTGAGTGCATGTACATAGAGGCAAGTAAAAATGTGTGTGGGGGGTTTTCAGCATCTGCCGTTGTCATCTGTCTTCAGTGGTTGGACGCAGCCTTGTTTATGTAGCTGAGTACTTTGCTACGGTCATAGATGCAAGCGTGTGCGTGATGTGTAAAGTTATTAGGTAAACGTGTGTGTTCGGAGGTGTCCTCTTACTGTACCTCATTCCCTCCCTGTTGTCCAGACAATCCTCACATGAGACATTCGATTTCTCAGGGCCACCACACGGATAATTATGAGTTATACTATACCGTACTGATGTAAGTGCATGATTCAGCTCTGTGGTTCATAAATGAGGGGCCAAACTGAACAGTAGGTGTTACTCATGGTTGTAAATATCATGTAAAGGTTTTGCTGTACAGTTTGCTGGATATTTACTATAACTTGGGTCTTACTTTTGCAGTTTTGGCCATCATTTTTATTAGTTATGATAGAGCTCTAATCACAGTCAGATGGGGAAGAAAACATGCAGACAGACCACCAGATCATTCAGGTTTTGAACAAACCCGAAGGTTAGCCAAACTTATTCGGAAGAGAAAACTAAGGTGAATGGTAAAATTATAACGCAAACTGTCCGTTGAAAACATCTATTACAGTTGACCGACTCCCTGGTTAAACTTTGACCCACTGTAATTACCTCATTGCATTATTTCCCCCTGCAATTAGGGTTTTTCGTTTAGATAATCTGTTCTTAACTGTGGAGCCAAAGCACACACCTCCCAAATTTCAACAACTGATTGGTTGATCCAACTCCTTTCTGTGGGTAGGCTCGAAATGGCAAAGAAATAAAACACAAATTATACTCAAAAACGCCAATTTGTTCATCTTTACCACACACAGACTCTAACTTCCTGCATGTTGAACTATTTCTTAAAGTTTTAGTGATGTCCTTGTGTTCCCACATCGCAAACATTACTTTGGAGAGAATACTGTTATCATAAGGGATGGAACTGATGTCCAACACAACAAAATCTTTTAAAACTTGAAGTCCAGCAGTCAATAAAAATGGCGATCTGCTCTGTACCGTTAAAACTTCCAGTGCTGATCACAAAAACGTTTAACAAGAAGATATATTTCTGTCATATAACAGTCCACTGATCCTCTAAAGATGTAGAGGTAGACATGTCATCAAGACTGCCTCAAGCAGGAAGAAACAGAAAATCCCTGAGGAGCTTGAGTAAACGACGTTTTAGTCCTTCGCCCGAGCACAAAACCCAGAGTTTGTTCAGCGGCTTCTGTTCTGCTCTGCAGTCCTTCCAAAACATTATTACAGAGGGCTAGAAAAACTGCAAACCCCAAAATAGCTTTGACTTCTAAAAGGAAAAGCCACTTATCACTTGTTTGAGGCGAGCTGAAACAGCTCTGTGTGTTTTGAGACCTGCTGCCACGGCTCGACATGTACACTGCGAGAGGCCCCACGTCGCACTGGGCTTTAATTTCACTCTCATTAATCTGTTGTTGTATGATGCATTTTAGCTGAATGTAATCACTTCCTTTTACTGGACCCTGGAAAGCAGCAAGTTGTGATTACATCCCGGGGTAATGTGCAGCAGGATTTGGGAATACACAAAACCATTTTTCCTCTTTAAAAGCACACACACTCCCGCTGTACATTTAAACTCCTCATCTCCTGCTGCCTTTTTTATTTTTACCTTTTTTTCGTAGCAGGATGCCTCCCGACTGCTGACTGACCTCCTCCCTGGAAGCCCTAAAAAGCATGTTAATCTGGGCAGGGGGTTGGGGATGAACCCGGTTCCCCTCTGATTAACTGGCGATCGAGCAGCCGTCCGTGAGTGATGACCTCATCGCGCGCTGGGTACAGCAGGAGCAGCAGGGGTGTGAGAGCGAGAGTGAGAGCAGCATCCTAACCATCAACAGATGTTACTTTAAACATGACTTCAGCTCACAGATATACACACACGCTGCATACAGCTACGCCACGGCAGGCTTTCTGCTCGCCTTTGTTCTTCTGCAGAGAAGTGAAGGGCAGGGAGCGAACTTTATGACCATCTGTATCCTCTGATTTCATGCATAGCATAAAAAAACTTAAATCCTGGCTCACGTTTGGAACATACTGACTGATGTTAGTGTGAGGAGTCCAGCTAATGTTGTCATGTGATGCACTGAACCCAGAGAGACCGTATGGAAATCTGAGCCGATTCATCCTGCTATCTTTACCATTTAAAGCTGCACCAGGCAACTTCACATGCTGATGTATCCAGATGACAGCAAAGAGGCATGAAACATGAACTTGGATACCTAGAACTCCTGTGATGTAATGTCAGTAAAATGCACACAGCACCCTCATGTTTACAAAGCCAGCTGGTCTGGGATCATTTTATACCAAAGGGAGAAGCGAGGCAAAAGGTCTGGTGTTACTGAGTCCAGGTTTTTTTTGGATGGAATCCTCACTTGCTGCAGTTTAGTTTGGTTTTTCATTTCGTTTTTTAATGTTTTAATGCTGCTCTTTTTGTGGGTGATCAAGTGTACATACCCGGTGCCAGAGTTTAATTTGGCAGCTATGCAAACACTGCCACAAAATCCTGAACAGAAAAACGGCATTATTAAAGGTGAAAAGTGCTCGGAATTAGATACTTTTGACCACCAACTAAAACACACTTAAAGGATAGGTTCACAAGTCTATCTTAATACAACACTATATATATATATATATATATATATATATATATATATATATATATATATATTCTA